>CALYLW010001714.1:10000-100817 GCA_944989445.1 Ampullaceana balthica | reverse complement strand
ATCGTTGTTAGCCAAATGCTATCGGTGAGTTTTACAAGCATGACAAGTGTCTAAAAATGATCTGAATAGGATTATGTGTAGATATTTTAAGTCAAAACGTCACGGAATATCCTTTTTCTTTAAAAAAATGGGGTGGGGGGGATCTATTTGATAGAATTATAAACGTTTTAAGTTTGATGTAATTGTTCGGTTGGTTTTTGGCCAAACACCCCTGGCCATTCTAGATATAATGATAAATGAGCCCATTTTAAAGTTGTCAAGTATTCATTAACTTTATTTAATGCATCAAATTCTTGACATTGCAATTCGAAATGAGCACAAAGCAGCTTTTCTTCTTAGCTCAGTTTTTAAGGCATTAATTTTAAATATCACAGAAAGGATACTTGATACAGTCAAGTCATGTGGATTAAGATTATTGTCACTCGTGTCAATATAAATGAAAGTAGGGTGGATTTAGGTGTCTTCCTATAGTACGTAGGTAAGAAATCTACATAGTTGTCATATTTTTAAAAAAGGCATTTTCTGGAAGGAACCGGTTTAATAATGGGCATATGTTCCAAGCGTACACGTACACATGACGTATTTTAATATATGTAGAGGATTGTAGTGGATGTTATGTGTCCCAAATGAGTCTGCATTACCCCCAAGAATTCCTTTTTCACCCCAGATGAGTTTATTTACCCCTGTTCGCCGACCTCTTTCTTAGGGATGCCCGTCAGTCAATTAAGGGATTTTAAAAAAATACATTTTAAAAATATTATTTTAAAATATTTTTTTTTCTAAACAAAGACGTTAACAGTGATGATTAATAGTCAATGTTTAATTTGTATTCATTAAAATAAAATATAATCTAAGGATATTAACACAGTTCGTTTTTTTGAAGGCCGGTTAAACGTTTTGAAAAAAATGCTTCACGCGGGTTACGATATTACAATGTAGATCTTCACTAAATAAATAATAAATACTTAAATGACAATAAAAGTGATTTGAAATATTCTTATTTTCAAATAGAAAATAAGGTTGTTTTGGAAGGGGGGGGGTCAAAGCTTTGTGACGTATTTTTAGAAGGGGGGTCTAACTTTTTGTGACGACGCGTGACGAGGGGGAGGAAGGGAGTAAAAAATCGGCCAAAATTGCGTGACGTCATTTATGGAGGTATTTTGACTACAGAAATGAAACACAAACAACTGTAGCATGCTTTAAACAAGTGTATAATTTAAACAACTCAAAGTGTTGTTTTTTAACTGACGTGTTTACAGAATTGATTCCAGAATTCTAGATTCTACTTCTGCCTGTTATAAGATATTCTTTTGGTTCCGTTGAAACCGAGTTGAATGATGCCAAGCGTACTCTAGGCTAAATGCCAAATAAATTAAAATGTTGATAAGGTGCATTGATTGATTGAATAGAAGCGGGAAAATCCGACTGATGACCAATGAAATCGTCCCGTGAACTCCCATGAGTCCCTTTGGAAATCAAGGGCATTAATCAATAAGCGGCGCAGTACACTATTCAACAACAACTAACAAGGGATTGATTTTAAAATCCAAAAGATCTGCTATCACATAATTTTTTTTAAAAAGGTAGTAGGCTGAAGATTTGTTTGTGGGGGAGGGGGATTCAAGATTTACTGAGCATTTGGTATTTGTTTGTGTTATGTGGGGCTTATTAATTAAAGCAATAATCATCTTTGTCAATTTTTAAAATTAAAAAAACCTGTAACAATAATACGAAGTCATAAAGTGCTAAACATGTTTAAATATTTGTGTAAAATATATAAAAATCTCTGTTGAGTCAATATCAACTGGTGGTCATTACATAATTAATTAGATGATGAACATAACACAGTAATATTCGATGCCAATGTGTTGAACAATATCAATATGGCACGCTAGAAACCAAATAATTACATTTTATTGATATTTTTATCAGTGCAAATAGCACGTAGAATTTGATACTCTAAACGTAAACACCAGGTGTGGGCTCTCTCAATCCTAAGTACTTTTAACCCAACTTGAAAATGATTTTTGATGAGGATTTAACAGGCTATCGTTAGCAGCATACCGTAAGTTTCTTCAAATTCATAGTTGATTACCAGAGACAAACTAAATCTATGATCTCCCACACGGTGATAATTGAGATTGCATCTTTCTTTGTTTAAATTTTTTTTTGTAATAATAAAGATTCACTTACACGTACACTCATGGACCTAGACAACGGTGGTCAAGTGGCATGCGCGCTCGGCTGGCGTACCGTGGGTCGCGGGTTAGAATCTCCGGGGCCAAGTGCGTCCCTGAGTCCACCCAGCTCCAAGTGGGTATCTGACACTAGTGAGGGAAACCAAAGCGTTTGGAAATAGTCTGGTCCTTCATAGCCGTGGGCTGTGAACGCTGTGTTTCTTGCTTTCTTACGAGAACGAAGGACGCAATAATCTAATGTATAAATAAGACAAGACAGGTTACAAAAAATGTGTGGGGTTGCCATCATCGGCGACCGGAGATGGGAGAAGATGCCCCCCTCCACACCAAATTTTTCTAAAATTCCTCAAATTACGATAGCTAAATTTTTACAGTTTCTCATCAATATACAATTACTAACTTTATTACGTTTTTCGCATTGAATTGTGTAACTTGCACTTGCAGCATTTAAATTTTAGAAATAAAAAGAAACATTCAAAGGTAGATAAAATATGGCATCCAAGGCATGTAAAACGGGCTCCATGTCGTTAAAATCAATGAAATAATATTGTATACACACATGTATTACATGGCTCGTGATCCAAACAAGAATGACTGTGATATAGGGCAATCAAGGCGGTGATGGTCCTTAGATGAACCCCAATTAGTAATCGTGTCAAATTCCAAAAAAAAATTTAGAAACACCCGCCGTACAAAAAAGTCTTTGGGCACCTCTGACTGGTATTTTAGGTACTGTTTAAAGGATAATTTAGCCTCATTTTGAATCTGTTTTAAGTATATTTTATGATTTTTTCAAAGTGTGGGGGAAAAAATTCAGGTGATTCTAACCAAATAAAAACACCAATTAGATTTGTATAATGTACCGTGTTTTAGCGTTATTAAAGGAAACTAACATTAAAGCTAAACGGTTATAAAAAATGTATTGTGATCAATGTTTTCTTATACACAAAAGGATTTCTTTACCCGAGTTTTCTTTTATGCGCCTCTTTGTCAAGGGATCCTTTCCCACATGTGCCATATCACATTAAAATTACGCCACTAGGAATTTATGAGACACTGCTTAGGTAAAGTCTTTTTATTTTCCGTCCCACTTTGCCATTTTTTGTTTCTTGCTACCTGTCAAAGCCAGCACGAGCAGAGACAATACTGTTTACGACAGCACGCCTTGAGGGCCTCTTGAGCTGGGACCGAGATTCAATAGTGTCTCTGTGTGTATGATGAAGTCGATCAAGTGTTGAAATGTGAGGCAACTTCACGAAGTATGAGCGGGGTACATGCCATAACATGATAGATAGTTGAATTAAAATTATGGAGACCATATCTTTATGAATACAAGAACCAATGAAAGTGGCTCAGACAAGTAGTAATACATATAAATGCAATTAATTCTAATCTAACTTGGTAATACCACACAAAGATAACTTAATACGAACCCTCGATATACATATGGATAAAACACTTTTCTTATTCCGTATGCAAGAACAAACACATCTAAATTCTATTTCTTCCCCGTCAGGAATTCGGACGTGGATGGTTGCCTGAAGAAACCAGAAAACCAACACTTTATACAACATTTAAAAACTCAATAAAAAATGCAAGACATAGACTACAAACCAGATAATAAGCGTAGGATGCAGCAATCTCTGTATAGAAGGAGTCGTCTGTACACGATAAGATAAGGTTAGAAATGGTTAGGCTTAGTAGAGATTAGGGTTAGGATTATCTGGATTGGAGTATAACTTTATCAAACTTTAATCTATATATGAGAATAATCTGCCTATATGAATATTTCTTTGTAGATTAGACAGAATCTCACCATCTGTCATTGGAGCCCAGCCATCTCATTCCTGGACTGTGTGGCACTGCCCTTCTGGAACTCACCTCTAAGCTCAACCGCCAATTTGGACCCATGGCCATAAACCCATTTTTAACGGGTTGTTAATTTCCTCCAAGATCGAGCTTTTAACCCACTTGGACTTATGTTGTTTAATTTGTGTCTTTTCATTTGTAGCCTTTGACTCATGTGCGCACACATCAATCAACAATACAAAATTCCACTCTCACCTTGAGTGTCACTAGGCGCGGAGTGTGCGGGGACTGTGGACCGCACCGAGGGTGACACCATACAAAGGGAGATACTAAAGTGTAAATCATATATGTTCACGTTCATTTGTCATCGGTAGGCTTGTAGATCTATTGGGTACAGTCGTGACGGTGGTGGCCACAACCATGGTGACGCCTCTGATTTGAACTGATGAACCGACAAAGATGGCGCTTTATACGTGTGCAATGTAGTATAAGCATTACACTCATGCACGCTGTTGTTGTTGTTGTTGTCCAATGTATTTCAATCGCGCGTGATGTGCAGGGGACCTTTGATAGCAAGTGGAATATAACTCGGTCGAATGAAAGATAGAAATTTGAATGCAACATTGAGATCGTTAAATAGAAACAGACGAGTGTCACCAGGTCATGACAAATGAATGTATTTAAAGTGAAGTTGATTATCGATTTGATTTGTTATTAGATGTGGAATTGAATCGAATGGTCACGCAGACAAGACGGGTGCAGCTGAAATTATTGGTGTACATCATAAGAGAAAAACTAAGTGAAACACTGCTGAGATCTACGCGCCTCAAATTCATTCAGTTGTACGACGGCGTGTCTAAAGTAGACGATGTTGCCATAATAGATGGCTGAATTTAGTCGCATATTGACACACAAGATTTGTTAACCGAAATCCCGTCGAATATAGAGGAGCTTTGTCAACGTCTTTCAAAAATTCGACTAGACCTATATAGAAAATGCACCTCGAAAATAGCAACCGCCTCCTGTTTTGGCGACCTACTATGTGAAATTGTGACAAATCCGCCGGCTCACTAGAATTCGATACCACGATTTCACACCGCGCAACCCTTGAATGTTTTTCACTTTGGACTGCTGGTATTGGCGTGCATAAGGGTTTCAATTTTTATTTTATCGTTGATCTCCTGTTTCATTTTCGTTAATAAAATCGTGTTACAAGCAAAGATTGAGAAGATTTCAACTGTATACTGGCTTTGGATATTTGATAAACATTCAGGGGCTATTCAAGAAAACTTACATTGGTTTTAGATAAATTGTTGACTTGAACATAAAGTGCTGACGACGAACCATTTGACTCTGTGTAATCGTGCGAGTCTTCACGAAATTTTTTTAAATAATTCATGATTAACGGTAACTAAATTTTTTTCTTATCCCAATTATTATTTTTAAAAACATATTAGCTTTCACCTGTACTCTTCAATTCCTATTCATGTTTATATATCTACGGTTTGGTCTATTATTTATAAAGATACTTATAAAGCTAGCAAATAAATTGTGAAGTCATGTAGTGATAGTAAAGTTTCTTCAACGATCCAAACGCTGTTAAAAACAGAGCCCACGTGGGGAGATTCCACTAATGTTCACTGTCACAGATCTGAAAGATTCATCTAATGTTCACTGTCACAGATCTGTAAGATTCATCTAATGTTCACTGTCACAGATCTGTAAGATTAATCTAATGTGTGCACTGTCACAGATCTGTAAGATTCATCTAATGTTCACTGTCACAGATCTGTAAGATTCATCTAATGTTCACTGTCACAAATCTGTAAGATTTCTCTATTGTTCACTGTCACAGATCTGTAAGATTCATCTAATGTTCACTGTCACGGATCTGATTTTTTAAAATAGATTATAGATATTGATTTCAAGACGTTACAGTTATTACAGTTCAATAAGACTTTTGGTCACGTCATTCATAAATCATTTATAGAGTCTATTGTGCCGGTTATATTTGCACTTCTAAGTGATTGCTCTAGAGAACTCAAGTGTAATATGTGTTGTGAGTCCTCTAATATTTAAGGCGCTGTGATTGCGACAAGTAGGGATAGCCGAGAGATACAAGTTTTAAAACAATATGAAAATAAACACTTGAATAAACACATTCCACAAATAAAAAGCGATGAAATGTCGCTATAAATGAAATTCTTTCAAATCGATTTACAATGAAATAAATAAACGTAAAAAAATGATTTTTAAAAACCACGTTTTTATAAGCGGACTAAAAAGAAGATAATAAATTTTGTTTTCACATAATTGTGAAGTAAAAAATCTTTTTCTGGATTGATAAAAATGTCAAACTTATATGCTCAAGTACTATGATGTAATATGACTAAAAACGTGGGGCGGGCGCTTCTCAGGTTAACTAATTCAATTCACTCATTTTCTTACTCGTCATTTGTAAACCCTAATCATTTTAGCCAAACGCCTAAAAAGCGCCCGCGCAGTTAAAGTCATCATCACCTTTATCGTCATCATTTTTTAATGCACCATGATCACGTTTATAATATAGCTAAGTGTACTTCGCCAGACAGTAACTGTAAATTTATTTTCCGATTTCGTATTGGTGTCCCTACTTCGCGGAAATTCAGTTTTAGCGGTCGACCTTGGAACCTATCTCCCGGATAAGTGCGGGATTACTTTAAGCTTAAATGGGTGAGCGATTTTTATGTAACTGAAACGTACACCATGGTATTTATTAACACTGTACTATACTCTTCGAAAACACGTATGGGTTAAATGTAACCCAGTAGAGAACTCCTAAAACATACTCCCTAGTCTCTAAAATTGATTGAGTCTGGGGCTTAGACGTGATAGTGAATCAACTGCGGTCTTGCGAGAATCACTGAACAGTACAAATCCGGGGTTTTTTTATTTCGGCAATTAAACGCGAACCACGAATGTGATCTACACCTCATGCGAGGATCCGACGTAACGATTCTGTAAAAAATGTCTGTCGTACCCTGGACTTTAAGACCTTGACAGTTCCGTAAATGACATGTTGTTAATTAGACAGCACCCCCGACCTCGTGATACGCTCAGATGTCAGCTTTGTTGGTTACAGTTAGGTCTGGTGGGTATGCAATACGCGCGGGTCAATAAAATGCGCAGGTGTAGCTAGGTATTGTTTCGTCCGAGCATGCAGAGAGATTATGTGTAGACACACTACCGCAACCTCTTCATACCCCACACACACACAACTAGTTTAAAACCTATTATTGTCAGCAATATTATATCTAAGGAATCCAGTCATGATTTTCAGCAATATTATATCTATACTAGTGTATCACCCGTCAAAAATTACGGAAGTTTTCAAAATAAATACACATCAGATTAAAAAATAACGTAATACAGATTTTTCATTTATTTTATTTATTTTTTATTTGATTCATTTATTATCATATTGAACAATTTTATGCGGAACGTTCGAAAAGTGTTATTTTGGTGCAGCACTATAAAACAAAATCGATGGCAGCGCCACCTAACAGCATTACATCCATTTGCAGCGCCACCTAACAGCATTACATTACATTACATTATAACCATACAGACAACGGAAATTATGTATATGGACAGAATCCACCCATTATTGACAGCAATATTATACCTACGGAGTCCAATCTCAACCACTCTACCAACACTCACAATAGTTTCCTGGAGCCCGATGATATGTCCCGCACTTAGTCTCAGTGACAACTCTTGTCAAAACTAGACAGAAGATCAGGGTGTCCAAACTCTTTGTAAAGAGGGCCATAACCCATGAAGTAAAAGTATGTGAAAAAGGGAGGGGGCGGATTAAGACAATAAACAAAAATAACATCCGTAGAGTCTGAAACACAGGTTTTTTAATCATTATTTTTCATATTTTTTTTTAAAAAAATTCGAACGTGTTTAGTGGTTTGGGAACATCTTAAATTATTTCTCCCTGTGTGCTCTAGTTTGACACTTCGAAAATTTATGTATATCGACATGACCTACTTATTACATTAACATACTCCCAGACATGACCTACTCACTACATTAACACTCTCCCAGTAACCATTATAATACATCCAAAGGCTATAAATCAATCCATTTTGCGTTTTTTTCGTATGTTTTCAGTTTTTTTCCCCTTTTGTTTTGTTTCCCTTTCGTTTTATCAAACGTTTCATTCTCGGTGTTTTTTATTTTTATTTTTTTTTAACTGCACTCAAGCTGTCATTTTTAATACAGCTTAAAATCATAAAAATCAATTTAAGTGTCCTAGCGGTTGAATGGTGAAAGTGTGAATAGCCAAGACAAACGGAGATAAAATAAATGAACCCCATGCAGCTTGATGACGAGTCAGCCCATAGGACGATGTCAAACAATAAAGATAAATACAGTCTGATTGACAGGCATGTTTGAAACACAGAGGTGGGAACCAATCAAATATTAATGTGTAGACACTACGGCTGTTATCGATTAATTTAAAATTAACCGTTGACTTTTGAAAAGTTAACGATTAATTAATCGTTAATTTCGATTAAAGCCAAAAATTGAAATTTATGGTGTCATAAGTAACATTTATTAAACGAACTTGTTGAAAATCGAAATAACACTGAAATGTCTTCTTTATATGACATCTTTTAACCAACAACGCAAACAGACAAGTGTATTGACATTACTTGGTTCAAGTGATGAGCGGGTCTTATTGACAATCTAACCAGCACAGCTGAACAATCGTTCACAAAGCTTTAGATTGTCTCATTTGAAGTTTCTGATACTGTAGTGGATGTTTGGTTTGCAAGCAAAGTGTTAGAACGATGGTAGCAATGATCCCTTTAAGCAGCACCGCTGCGCAGATATTTGACCGCGCCATGCAGGAGTTTAGAATCACCGCGCAGAAAATTTTGTAAAATTTTGCACAAAAAGAGGACGTTGTGCAACTTCGCACACGAGTTTTTAAAAAAACATTTTTACACGAAACAACGAGCTTAGACTTAGAGGGAACATTGCATGGTAAGCAAATGATTTCTCTTAATGGAAACAACCTTTATCAACATTTTGAACATTAACCTAAGTGAATAGTTTAAAACAAAAATGTTCGTGTAATCGTCCGGAAATTAGTTTATATATATATATCGGCCGAAATATTTTACTTTTTGACTTCAAGTACATTTATAAGTGGTGGGTCGATTAATCGTTAAAAAAAATTTAATCGTTAAAAAATTT
Organism: Ampullaceana balthica; assembly: GCA_944989445.1. Classification (NCBI taxonomy): domain Eukaryota; kingdom Metazoa; phylum Mollusca; class Gastropoda; family Lymnaeidae; genus Ampullaceana; species Ampullaceana balthica. The sequence goes on along the minus strand of CALYLW010001714.1, from coordinate 91,560 downwards.
GAACAATTAATCGAGAAATTAATCGTTAATGTCCACAGCCCTAGTAGACACACACCCGGAAGACAAACGGCCCCCTGAGGAGAAAAATGAAAATGGTTCCTTTAAAAATATATGAAATGTAATGCACTTGGACCAATAAATTATAGATTTTAGAATCTCTGTCTTTGCGAGTGTATGAGATTTAATCATCTAATTTCAATAATGGTTTTATCAAAAAATAATTTCAGCCCCCTTGGGAAGTGCACTCTTGACGCCTTCTTCACCCCCACCCCCACACACATCCAGGTCTCGTTCAACACTAGATTCACAATCAATTCACTTAAATCTCTACATACTCTGCAAATAATGATTTCATTTTAGTTTAAGAGAATTTCAGGAGATTGGTTTCTAGAGGGGGGGGGGTCTTCTTTTAAAGCTTCTCCCTAATAATACTTGACTCATCAGCAGGAGCTTCAAATGAACTAAAGTGTTTTCGTTACACAATTTGTTTGTGCATTTTGTATTTTATTTAAAAGCTTTATCGGCGTCCTTTTCTATATGATATACGAGCAACAAAGCCCGTCCAAGGACGTCCCCCCACCGTTCTGTGGCATGTTGTAACTCCCCTCCAACAGCCGTCTCGACCGGCATTACATGTGCATCGCGTCAAAAATACTATTCATTATAGTTAAAATAAATAACTCGTAAAAAAAGAGCTTTTTGCTATAAATCCCAACGCGTATAACTCAAAATAAAGTCTTGGAAGAAATACTGCACCAAAAATAACTCGTTTTGAATGTCCGCGTGAATGGCGTAAACCTGTTCAATATGATAGGCTGTAGGAGTCATATGTGTTTGAGGGACCAATCGCTATAGATGACCGGACAGAAAGGACATAAACTTTACTTTTCTTATATAAGGATTACGCTTGGAAAGACAAGATCTTCTTTGGAGTCTGCATTAACTCCAATGTCTAACGAACTGTATTGATTGTTAAAACCGTTTTATCGTTACAGAATCCACTTTCCGAATCTCAAACGACGACGACAAGATTTAATCTTAGTCATACTATAGAATGGATTCCTGGTTGTTCGAAGCGTCACAATATAATAAATATGTCAAGAACACATATCATATCACGGATGTTGTTGGACTAGCAAGCCTAAAAAGCGTTATCGATCTTTAAGAATACCTCAAATGTATATCGTTGACTTTGAGTTCTAATAACATCTCACATTGTTTACGTTGGTTCATAAATATGGGAAAATCAATGGTCAATATAATGCGTCTTGTTCTCTTCTTTCGTGGTATCTATTACGTCAATTATGGCGAACCAGGGGCGGATTAAGACTGCACGGGGCCCCTGGCTGCAATTCAAACTGGGGCCCTATCCAGCCAGCGTTCCTTTAAATAAAATGATTGCTAGCAGCTAATATAAGACTGTAACTTGTAACTAAATAGTTCATCGGTTCCTTTAACATACTTTGTCTGTACTACGGGATCGGCCTTCCCAGCCAAAAAGATTATTCATGAAAAAATGGAATACGAAGAAATAACTGTTTGCCGGTATCCTAATATTGGGTGTAAAAATAGAATTTAAAAAAAAATGTGTGCCTACGCCGGGAATCGATCGCGTGACCGCTTGCACACCAGGGCGACTGTCTACCCCAAGACCACACGAGCCTGATGAAAAAAAGTGAAGTTTAAAATATAAACAATAATCTTTAATATTTTCTCTTAGTGAGCCTATAAAATCAGTTTTTTTAAAATACATTTTTTTAATTTATGATATTTTCAGGAATTCATGCAAACATTTGTCTATCTTTCTTATAAAATATACTAAATTTGGGGGCCCCTAATCATCGGGGGCCCCTGGCTTTAGCCCGTTCAGCTTTAATCCGCCAAAGTATAGTGGCGAACGTATTACTTAAAAAAGAAGAAAAAAAGTGAAGAAGTGTGGAAAATGAAAGCGGGAAGACAGAGATCAAAGACATTTTATAGGAGTCAGTTGACACCCATTAAAATATGTGCCACGGCAGGGTTGCCAGATTGTAATTTGGGTAAAAGGCCAAACTGACAGCCAAAAAAGGCCAAAAAAGGCCAAACTTATGTTACATGAAAAATGTCAACAAAAATGACGTCACGCACCTAGGGGGCGGGAGGGGGTCACAGATTTGTGGCGATGTAAGACGAGGGGGAGAGTGCTTTTAAGAACTGTGACGTCATATTGGAAAGGGTCTAGCTCTTGATTACGTGTGACGAGGGGTGGGGGGGGGGTGAAAATATATTGAAAAATCTGTAAAAATCGCGTGACGTCATTTATGGACGGCTCATAACGGCTGAAAATTAGTTAACTTTTTAAAATGAAGGTAGAACCAGGAGAAAAAGGATAATAAATGTGTAAATGCCAATGTTCGTATCGTATGTATGATTGTACTCACAAAATAAATAGACTATGATTATAACATAAAAATTTGAAAGAAAAGCTTCAGGTCATCCTTTTCCTATAGACTGCTATTTGCAGTATTATTATAAACTTTATCAGATGTCAAGTCATCAACTATTCTTGGTGACATGACAAAGTCCTTACTGCATTTATTTGTAAACAAAAGCTCAGCCTTGTCTCTAAAAATAGCGTCTAAAAGTGTGAGCTGCATTCTATATCTGGCTTTGTCTTAATAGGCCTCTTCATTAAACTTTTTAAAAACTTTTTAATGTCTAACATACACGTAAGCTATTCAAAAAAAGAAAAATAATTAATAAGGTTATTGACTTATTGGCGTTTTGTTGTGATAAGGATTATTTTTATATATATTTTAAATATTTTTATTTTTTTTAAAGAAAAAGGCCAAAAAAAGGCCAAAAGGCCAAACAAAAATCTTAAGGCCAAACCCTCTTAAAAAAGGCCAAATTTTGAGAATTTGGCCTTAAAAAGGCCAATATGGCAACCCTGTGCCACGGTTTGAGAGAAACTTCTGAGAGCCCGTACTGACATTAGTTATAATGATTTAGCTGAGAAATGGGGGGGGGGAGGGGGCAAAAGGTGAGGTGATACGGGAATTAATTTATGGACGGCTTTATTGTAAATGTAATGCACCCTATGATTGAAACGTCATTCTCAGACGGGGAAATTTATTTCCGATAGTTTTTAAATTCTATCTTTTTGGATGTCTCGTGTCTAGTAAAAATGAGAAATTATTTGGTTCATTCGAGAGTGGGGAGATAGTGATAAACATTGACTCCAGCTTATCATTTAAAATGTGTAGAGCTACATCCTAAGTCTAATACAGAACATTGACTGTAGCTTATCCCTTAAAAGGTATACATCCTAATACAGAACATTGACTGTAGCTTATCCCTTAAAAGGTATACATCCTAACACAGAACATTGACTGTAACTTATCCCTTAAAAGGTATACATCCTAACACAGAACATTGACTGTAGTTTCTGCCCAAAACGTATAAGAATTTAATTGCATTCTTCATGTCTTGCAGGTGATTCGTACAGGCGGGCGTGAAACTGACCAAGACGACGTCATCATGGAATGGTTAGTCACCCAAAACCAACACTCCAGGAAGATACTGGATAAAAAACTGAACCAGATTAACGCCAGCCAACGCCTAAGTCAGGCGAGCCTTGACAGACAACTCCGCGAACTCGGCCTTGACCTCACCAAGATCAAACATTCATCTGCAGATCTTGACGACTTGCATGGTAAATGGTTATCTTAAAACTAATCAAAAGCCACTAATATATAAATAGCCCATCACTCCGTCAGCTCAGTCTTATTGTGTCCCTGGATGTCAACTGTAAGATATCAATAACGAAGAAAATGTTAAAATATGTATACAACCATGCAGCCCGGAGCTAGAACCGCTGAAATATTTCTTATGAAATAAATGGCTTGACTAATATAATTTATTAACTTTTTTAAAATATATTTTTTTTTATTTCATGACCTATTCAATGGAATAAAAAAAAGTATGTCTTTCAAATAATATCTTTGAAGATAACAGGATATTAGACTTTGACAACATGAAATAGACTTCTACAACATGAAACTAGACTAAGACCACATAAACTAGACTAAGACAACATGAAACTAGACTTAGACAACATGAAACTAGACATTAGACAACATGAAACTAGACATAGACAACATGAAACTAGACATAGACAACAGGAAACTAGACATAGACATACAACATGAAACTAGACATAGACAACATGAAACTAGACATAGACAACATGAAACTAGACATAGACAACAAGAAACTAGACATAGACAACATGAAACTAGACATAGACAACATGAAACTAGACATAGACAACAAGAAACTAGACATAGACAACATGAAACTAGACATAGACAACATGAAACTAGACATAGACAACATGAAACTAGACTTGTTTTAAAGCGTCGTCCTCATTCATCGTTGGTTGAATCTTCAGACGGCCCAAGTACAAAAGCTCATTGACGGATATTAAGGAATGTTTTTTTTTGGGTCTGATGTTGAAGTGTGTTTGATATGATGGCTATACCCGACTGTTATACGTACACCCTGTGCCCATTTATGTCAAGTGAAATGAGGGATGTGTTTATAGCAGGGGTCGGCAACCTTTTGTGACGGAAAGAGTCGACAGGCTACACTACAATTTACAAACATTTCACAGTTTTTAAAAGAGCTGCAACGTGAGTTTTGAAAGCAAAATAATATAATTATTTATTATTAATATTTGCGCATTGAAAAGGAGAGCCGCCTCTTTACATCGAAAGAGCCGCATGCGGCTTACAACTCGCAGGTTGCCGAACACTGGTCTATGGACCTGTTCGACGTAGGCATAGGGCCCAGTGAATTTAAAAAAAAACCAATCTATATCCATAAGGACTAGGATCGGAAGTGATTTTGAAAGTCTATGTAATAACACCACGGAACGTTCATAGGAGGTTTAGTTGAGGGGGTATGAATGTTATAGAACCAGGGGTGAATTTATAATTATATGCAACAAAACCTTTTCCCTAGAGTGCCCTAGACCGTAGTCATCAAAATAAAAGTTGGAGTGGTCTGTGTGTGTTTTGAGTGCGTATTGGTAAACTAGAAATGGAGCTGAATAAAAATTGGAATTTCTGCCTGTAAGGTGTAAGGTGTGTAAGGTGTGTAAGGTGTGTAAGGTGGTGTGTGACAAGTGGGAAACAAATCGTATAGAGCCAACCAGTTTGTTTGTGAAACTAGTTACGTCATGACAATACGCTAGAGTTGTGAAAGTGGACTTCCTGTTAGAGTTGTGAAAGTGGACATCCTGTTAGAGTTGTGAAAGTGGACTTCCTGTTAGAGTTATGAAAGTGGACAACCTGCTAGAGTTGTGAAAGTGGACATCTGCTAGAGTTGTGAAAGTGGACTTCCTGCTAGAGTTGTGAAAGTGGACTTCCTGCTAGAGTTGTGAAAGTGGACAATCTGCTAGAGTTGTGAAAGTGGACTTCCTGCTAGAGTTGTGAAAGTGGACTTCCTGCTAGAGTTGTGAAAGTGGACATCCTGCTAGAGTTGTAAAAGTGGACTTCCTGCTAGAGTTGTGAAAGTGGACTTCCTGCTAGAGTTGTGAAAGTGGACTCCCTGCTAGAGTTGTGAAAGTGGACTCCTGCTAGAGTTGTGAAAGTGGACAATCTGCTAGAGTTGTGAAAGTGGACAATCTGCTAGAGTTGTAAAAGTGGACATCCTGCTAGAGTTGTAAAAGTGGACTTCCTGCTAGAGTTGTGAAAAGTGGACTTCCTGCTAGAGTTGTGAAAGTGGACAATCTGCTAGAGTTGTAAAAGTGGACATCCTGCTAGAGTTGTGAAAGTGGACAATCCCTGCTAGAGTGGTGAAAGTAGACTCCCTGCAAGAGTTGTGAAAATGGACTCCCTGCTAGAGTTGTGAAAATGGACTCCCTGCTAGAGTTGTGAAAGTAGACTCCCTGCTAAAGTTGTAAAAGTGAACTCCCTGCTAGAGTCATAAAAGTGGACTCCCTGCTAGAGTTGTGAAATTGGACTCCGTGCACCTGGATTTTTAAATGTACATTAATTACGAAAAAAAATAGTATGCACTTTCAGGACTTCTTTCATAAACAAGCTAAGGATTTAAAGATTTTGATATCGAGTTATGACATTGTTTATTCATGCCCTCTATCGCTCTGTTATTCTCAGTTTGGGCACCACGTCTCCTCCTGTCCTGGAATGAAGTTTTGGTCTGCCTTATAGAATTCGAGACTCCCTGTCTTTGATTAATCGTGTAAACCTTCAAGTTTACTGGAAACATGTCACACAGCTAATTCATTAATCGTGCATTTTTTACATCTTCATGAGGGTTTAGTAAGACGTTGTTTGAGTCATAAAGCTCTTTTTTTTTAGTTACCCTCCCTGTTAGAACGTCATTTGAGAGCCACGATAAATCAAATCAATATCTTCACTTATTACTTCAGAGTGAACTCAACATAGTTAACACCGACTACAGCAGCTTAGGAGTGCGGCAAGGGCAATGTGACCCCCCCCCCAACCCCCAACCCAACTCTCGGGTAGCGCTTCGTGTTGGTAGGGAAAAATTTATTATCATTATCAGACGAACAAATGGACATCTGCCTGGTATATACGTAGATTTTATGTGTGAACATTTTTTAACTTAACTATATATAATTGATAATTGATTTATATTTAAATCTCAAATGTTACAAAAGTCTTCATTTTTAAATCAAAAAATACCTAAATACATATTACTTTTCTGTGTAATATATATATAGCAATAAGCAAGTAATAAAAACTCGAATGAGTATTTAAACGAAATTTCTAATAAAGAATTTCAGACTTTTTTATTCAAGGGAAATGGTTTCAGATTACATTAAAAGTCATTTCAAATCAATACTTCTGAAAGTAAACAAAACAATTGCTATCTACAAATTGCTGCTAAAATTACGGGAGTCAAACGAAAAAATATTTTTTCAAAAATTCCTTCTCCAACATTGTTCTAAATATTTTTAGCTATTGTTTGGCGTTTGTTTTAACCAGATAGATGTTATGGTTGGCGAGAAATTGACAAAATACTGATATTTTTCGTTTTTTTAAAAATTTATTTTCCAGGAAATCCATTAAACCTTTTCGGGAATTATTTTGCACCATGCACATCATTGGGACCTCCTTAACATATTTGCAAAACACCCGAACCCTATATCTGATATGGTTTCAGTAGTAGTTGCTTGTGCAACCTCAAACAGACAGGACAGACATTTCAAATATATAAACGCAATTCGTCCCTATGGGAAAACTGAGTTAAAAAATAGGGTGCCAATCTATTTTACTCTGTCATATTCTTTCACCGTCGTCTTTGCTCCAATTTTGGAACCTCAGTACCTAACTCGAATTACTGATCTCTCAAATCCGAAATTTATTGGGTTCTTGGAATGCAACAAATCAGTTTTGTCCCGTATTACCGTACTTGGTCCAATAAAAACATTAACAAGGAAGTCATCAATTATTGTATTCGATTGAACGGCACACTATGTTTGTATTGGACTGGGTGAGAAATGCCTCCAGGTGTGTATAAAAGAGGGGGTTGGGGTGGTGGTGGGTAGCAGAAATAATGGAGTGAGACGAATTCTAGTAAAGAAACATATGTGCGACTATCGGCAGATGGTATAAAATATATTATTATATCCCAAGACATTATTTTATGGAAAGATGTAAATTGTGCCCTTTTTTAGCCACGTTTTTATTAACTCGCTTTCGTTCCTGTGGCATTGTTTGTTTGTTGGTGGTTTTGTCTGTCCACAATTTTTCAAATCTGACAACGTAAAATTAAACCACTTCTGATGGTCCTAGAGATCTCAAAATTTTACCACAGATAGATCTTGGATGACAATGTATTGTATCAAAATTTCAGATCGATCGAATGTACCGTTATTAAACTATTGAAATTTTTAGTTTATCTATATTTTATTAATTCTTCATACTAATTACGACTTCTCGTTAAAAATTAAGAGAGAGAGAGAGAGAGAGAGAGAGAGAGAGAGAGAGGAGAGAGAGAGAGAGAGAGAGAGAGAGAGTGAGAGAGAGAGAGAGAGAGAGAGAGAGAGAGAGAGAGAGAGAGAGAGAGAGAGAGAGAGAGAATGGGGGCAGAGAGTATTCAATATTATGACACGCGATCTCCTCTCTCTTGTTTGAATACGTAACAGCATGGAAAGTAAACAAATAGCTGGTAATATGGCACCATAACTCACTCTGCCTTAATCCCGTATAGTTATAATGATAGGGATAGCTGATAAAATTATTTGATCTCTCAGGAAGTTAAAACAAATCAATATATAATATAGTCTCTCTTTGTTTAATCAAGTTTAAACATCCTTGTTTTACTTTGTTATGTTGGAAGTGAATATTCAACATTTAAAAGATAAGGTAAAATCGAAATTTAACTCAATATTTTTTATTGTTTGTAAACAGGACTTATACTTATATTTCTTGAGAAAAGGTGAATATTTTTTTTAGTCATTTACATGGACAGTAAGTACATTTTTGCTGTAAAAAAATTAACAACGTGGTATCGGGATACCACCCAATTAATATTGATAAAATTTTAGTTTTGTTTTGTTGAAAGTAGTTTCTAATGTTAACCATTGCCTCGTTGCATTATGCTCATGGGAGAAAAAAAACAACAACGGGTACACAAATATTTTTTACCAAACGTTAAGTTTTAGGTGTGTGTGTGCAGTTTCAATCATGCATGAATAGAACATTTCATGAATAGTAAATTTTTTTTAAAAATCCTAAATAATAAAAGGCAAGTTTTTTGTCCGTTCTGTCCGGTCATCTATAGCGATTGGTCCCTCAAACACATATGATTCTTACAGCCAATCATATTGAACACGTTTACGCGGACGTTCAAAACGAGTTATTTTTGGTGCAATGTTTCTTCCAAGACTTTATTTTGAGTTATGCGCGTTGGGGATTTATAGTCAAAAGCTCTGCTTTTACGAGCTATTTATTTTTAACTATAATGAATAGTATTTTTGTCGTGATGAACATGTAATGCCGGTCGAGATGGCTGTTGGAGGGAGAGTTACAACATGCCAACGAACGGTGGCGGAACGTCCTTGGACGGGCTTTGTTGCTCGTAATAAATAAAATAATAGTCTAAGTCACTGGCTCCCTGGATAGCTGTGGAACGCTGAGGAACGATTTACAACAGTCTATAGCAGTTAAAAAAATCGTGTGGTGGTTAGCACTGTAAAAAATTTTATATGACGATATTGTTTGATCTTATATTTTAATAAAGGTGTGCACCTGGTGGTGCGCAAAATGCACCGGGTGGTGCACAAAATAATTTTAAATTAAAGTCTCGCAGTAAAAAAATATGACGTCATTGTTTTAGCTCATATTTTAATTTTGGAAAAGGGAACAATGTAAAAAGAGGATTTGATGATGGTTAATTATAAAATACTCTGTGTACATTCCAGGAAATTTAATATTTCGTATTTATCAAACAAGGATAAGTTACTTGGGCTTTTGACAAACAAAATAGTGGGCACCGTAGGCGCCCTACAACCCCTATTATAAAATACTTTAGTGTACATTTCAGAAAGTTTAATATTTCGTATTTATCAAAAAAGGACAAGTTAGTTGGGTTGTTTTTTTAAAGTGGGTGCCACGGCGCCCCAGCACAATCTAGTAATAAGATTAAACAATGTAATTTGCAATGTCTGTCCGTGACGCTACTAATTTTAGAAAGCAGGGAAAAGCAAATTACTGCACCAATGCATCAAAAGGTGTGCAAATTAAAGATGCGCTGTAAAAAAATATTATATGACATCATTGTTTTCGCTCATACATGTATTTTAATTTTGGAAAAGGGATCAATGTAAAAAGAGGATTTGATGATGGTTAATTATAAAATAAAAAAACAAAGGGGGCGCCGTAGGCGCCCTACAACCACTATTATAAAATACTTTGTGTACATTTCAGAAAGTTTAATATTTCGTATTTATCAAACAAGGACAAGTTAGTTGGGCTTTTGAAAAGGTCGGCGCCTCAGGCGCCCTAAAAAAGTGCATTTTTTAATAAAATAGATTTCAGCTGAAAACTTCCGTCATTTTTGACGGGTGATACGCTAGTAAATAATAATAATAATAATAATGTCCGTATTTCATAATTCAGTATATAGGCTATAATATAAAGACAGGTTGATTTTTTATTAATACAATCGTAAAACTACAGTGATCGTTAATAAAAGATACAGTTTCATCTATATATATAAAAATAAAAGTATGTATGTATGTATGTATCTTCTATCTTATCTTCTATCTTATCTATACAGACGCTCCTTCTATGCAGAAGATAGTTGCGTCCACAGACCATGACAGATGATCTGTTGGCAAGTGATGCAGCATTCACAGGCCACGGCTTTGTGGGTTCCACGCATTACCCAGCCGCCTAACTACATGTAGTGTTAGGTACCCATTCGGAGCGGGGTGACTCAGGGACGCCCTAGGCCCCGGGAACAAACCCTTGCCTTCACACGGATTCGAACCCGTGACCATCGGTACGACAGTCCAGTGCGCTGCCACTCGACCACCGCGTATGTATGCATGTCTGTTATAGCTGACTAAACCATTCATCCGATCGCCATGAAACTTTTGGAGACTTTTGAGTACGCTCCAGGGATGGAAATAGGCTCCTTTTTTTCAAAATTTAACACTCATGGGGCGCCGGGGGCCCATAATGAGAATTTTTTCTTATATGAGCTATATAAAAATTAGTTTAGGGCTTAGCTGCTTGGAAAATGAATGGATCTTGACCAAACTTGGTACATAACAACTTGATAGCCTATATTAAAGAATCATATGGCATTGAACTCCTAATGTCCGTTCCTTCGGGGCCGGGGGCCCAAAATCCTTATTTTTGTAAGCGTTAAATATTTTATTCCCGTTAGCTGACTATACCATTCATTCGGTCGCCATGAAACTTTTGGAGACTTTTGAGTACGCTCCGGGGATGGAAATAGGCTACTTTTTTTCAAAATTTAACACTCATGGGGCGCCGGGGGCCCATAATGAGAATTTTTTCATATATGAGCTATATAAAAATTAGTTTAGGGCTTAGCTGCTTAGAAAATGAATGGATCTTGACCAAACTTGGTACATAACAACTTAATAGCCTATATTAAAGTATCATATGGCATTGAACTCCTAATGTCCGTTCCTTCGGGGCCGGGGGCCCAAAATCTTTTTTTTTGTAAGCGTTAAATTATTTATTCCCGTTAGCTGACTATACCATTCATTCGGTCGCCATGAAACTTTTGGAGACTTTTGAGTACGCTCCGGGGATGGAAATAGGCTACTTTTTTTCAAAATTTAACACTCATGGGGCGCCGGGGGCCCATAATGAGAATTTTTTCTTATATGAGCTATATAAAAATTAGTTTAGGGCTTAGCTGCTTGGAAAATGAATGGATCTTGACCAAACTTGGTACATAACAACTTAATAGCCTATATTAAAGTATCATATGGCATTGAACTCCTAATGTCCGTTCCTTCGGGGCGGGGGGCCCAAAATCTTTTTTTTTGGTAAGCGTTAAATACTTTATTCCCGTTAGCTGACTATACCATTCATTCGGTCGCCATGAAACTTTTGGAGACTTTTGAGTACGCTCCGGGGATGGAAATAGGCTAATTTTTTTCAAAATTTAACACTCATGGGGCGCCGGGGGCCCATAATGAGAATTTTTTTCTTATATGAGCTATATAAAAATTAGTTTAGGGCTTAGCTGCTTGGAAAATGAATGGATCTTGACCAAACTTGGTACATAACAACTTGATAGCCAACATTAAAGTACCATATGGCATTGAACACCTAATGTCCGTTCCTTCGGGGCCGGGGGCCCAAAATCTTTTTTTTTGTAAGCGTTAAATACTTTATTCCCGGTATGATTTACACGATCTTGAAAAGCATTGACTAATATATCTATCATGATCCAGATTGAAATGAACAGGTATTTTAAAGTTAATTTCTTGCACCGATTGGGCCCGGGGGCCCTTAATGTTGTTTTTTCTTATCTTATATCTATATATATAAAAATCAAAGTATTTATGTATGTATGTATGCATGTATTTGTATAGCTGACTAAACCATTCATCCGATCGCCATGAAACTTTTGGAGACTTTTGAGTACGCTCCTGGGATGGTCACTGGCTACTTTTTTTTTCAAAATTTAACCCTCATGGGGCGCCGGGGGCCCATAAAATGATTTATTTTCTTATATATGAGCTATATAAAAATTAGTTTAAGCGTTAGCTATTAGGTAAATTGATGGATCTTAACCAAACTTTGTATATAACAACTTGGTAGTCAATATAGAAATACTAAAGGGACTAATTTCCTAATGTCCATTTCTTCGGGACTGGGGGCCCAAAATGTCTTATTTCATAAACGTTTAATATTTTATTCCCCATTCAATTATTAAAGATCTTGAAAAATATAGATAAATATATCCACAATGAAATTGATTGAAATAAACAGGCGTTTTGAACTTGACATCTTGCACAAAATGGGCACTGGGGCCCTTAATGTCGTTTTTTTTGCTTTTATGAGCTATATAATAATGAGTTTATGCGTTAACTACTGAGTAAATGAATGGATCTTAACCAAACTTGGTATATAAAAACTTGGTAGCCCATATTAAAATAACAAAGGGCACTGCACTTCTAATTTTTAATTGTTCAGGGCCGGGGGCCCCAAATGTATTTTTTCGTATGTGTTTGAGATATTATTTCCCATTCTATTTTAACGATCTTAAGAAATATATCAATGATGAGACTGAATTAAAATGAACAGCATTTTGAAATTTACATCTTACATCGAATGGGCCGGGGGCCCCAAATGTCTTTTTTTGTGTATACTCTAAGATATTATTTCCCACTCAGTTTTTAACGATCTTGAGAAATATATCCATGATTAAAATGAATTTAAATGAACATGTTTTCAAAATGTACATCTTGAATTGAACGGGCCTGGGAGCCCCTTAATGTAGTTTTCCTTATATCTACATATATATAAAAATTAGTTTAGGTGTTAGATAATGAGAAAATAAATGGATTTTGACCAAACGCGGTATATAAAAACTTAAAAGCCTATATTAAATTTCGATAGGGCACTGATCTCATAATGTCCATTTCTTCGGGGCTAGGGGCCCTAAATGTGTTTTTACTAAATTTTTAATATTGTATTCCCCATTCAATTTTACACGATATTGAGAAATATAGATACATATATTTATATTTTTGTTATGAAATTGATTGAAATGAACAGATTTTCGAACTTCAAATTTTAAACTGATGGGCCTGGTGACCCTTAATGTAATTTATTTTTTATCTATATATATTCCTTTTTACTGAGATCGTTGCAACGCACGACGGGTCTGCTAGTATATTATGAAAAACATATATTTGAATGTAGCGAAATCGATTGTTAGAAATAACCCAAACTTTTTATTTCGTGTCGGAGAACACCTCAATGTGGTTGGAATTTTCAAAATTCAGCGGATGGCAGTTTCGCAGTCATAAACAGTGATTCTCAAAAAAAACAACACTATTTATTGTGTTCATGTGAAGATGTAAATGAGTGACAAATAAATTCTTATTTTTACACTCTTAATTTAATTCTATTGTCAATAGCATTAAAATCAATTTAAAAAATTAACAAAATCTACAGGACATATTACAGGTACAATGTCTATTTCAGTTTGAATCAATGCTTTAAATAGTTCAACAACTTTATTTAACCTTTGGACGTCACGGAAATGTCCGCGAGTTACGAGTAATGTGTAATGAATAATTAATGTAGTACATGTTTTACAAGTTGTGCTGTATCCTTGTCCCTATTAAACTGGTTAGTAAACATATTTGTCATGACTCGTGTGGGAGGGGGTGGGGAGGGGGATCGATCTTTATAAGCAAATCTGTCGAACACAGAAAATCATAACATCATTGATCTGTTTGAGACGAAGAGTGCATAAGTTACGCCGTGGTTCGTTGTAAGTCTTTGTGTTAGTATATAGTATATCTCTTTATAGTTTTTTTTTCTTTTTCAATCGATAATTCAAATAGCCACACCCCCTCAGATTCACACAGGAACAAAAAAGTACAAAATTCTTTCCACGAATGTTTTTATTTTCCAAGTATTCTTTATACTTTTGGTATGATGCTTTATAACAATTAAAATTAGATATAGAACGTACTGTTGTCATTATTAGTTAGCCGACTTGTTCAGGATGCATTAATAATTAATTTAATTTCTGTATAACACCTCCTTTATAGCAAGCAGAGGCGTCACTAGGGAGTGCGGGGGGGGGTACGGGCCGCATTAGGAGGCACCTCTTCAAGGAGTGACATCAAAATTACGTATGTTCCCCTTATTTGGCACTGGCAAACTCGGAGGAGGTCTATGGGGTAAGTTGCGAGGGGGTGACACCATGAGCTACCGCACTGGGTGACACCAACCCTGGTGACGCCTCTGATATCAAGGACTCCTAAACAAACCATAAATCAGCGGCATTGATTGGGTGTTGAAACAACAAAATCTGACTTAAGCGTAAGTGACTAATAAAATAATTTTATCTTCAGATTTGACCCCAAGACCCTCAGGGAGGCGAGGGTCCTTACCACAACTCGCCGGAGAAACCACGTCACTGAAGTTACCTGGCGCATCCAATTCTCCAAGAAGTCGACGACGTCTCAGCATTGCATCCATCCCCGTCACATCTCGCAACGGACACCACACAGGCAGCACTCTGAACGGCGTGGACCATCAGAGATCCCCAAGAAGGGGAAGCATACCAAATATCACCACCTCTATCAGTGACCAAGCACACGCAGCCAAAAATAATTTATTCAACAACGGCTCTAGCAGTTCTAGGAAAACTAAAACAAATGAAGAACATAAGGAACAAACAAATGGTGCGTCAGCGAGCAAGAAGTCTCTTCCTAACATTGATAAGGAATTAAAGAAGGAGGTCGAGAACTCTCAGGTAAAAAAAAGAATGCTACGGCAATATTCGTACATCAAGAGAATAGTGGAATCGAGATCGATGATGAGATTTTGGAGGCAGAAGCGCGTCACGCGATGATGGGAACAAGGGGAAGAACTCGACGATCTTCTGAGCCCGCAATCAGTGTAGATTTCCTTCATTACGGGCAGATGGTCGGATCTGACGCGGTATTGCAACACGATGGGGACAAGGCAGAGTTCAGGCTGTCGATGCAGCAACATTTGCCGTCAAACATGGTTGCCGAAGAAGACGAGGAAACAGATGACCGTGGCGACGGTTGTTCCGATGAAACAAACAAAACTGGCCAAGCGGATACGGGAGGCAAGCCGAACGCTGTTCAAAGCACTGGGAAGGTGATGAAGAAGAAAACAAGTGTTGCTGGTGAAAAAGATCGTAAGGCTGAAAAGATCAAAACAGAAGCTTCTCTGGGTCAAGGCTACTCACGTCAGAGGCGAAAATCAGAAGGAGATATTCTGAGGTTTGCTCAGATCTGGACGCGACAACAAGAAACTTCAAGGAATGGCCGGGCCAGAGGTCAAGGATCAAATAACGGCTACAGTTATGGTGTCAGAGACAGCAGTGACGATATCTGGGACTCGGTGAGAAAATGCCGATACATTCGGGGCTATGACCCACCGGAAATGATAGAACCTGCTGACCCCAGCGAGTATGTGTTTGGACATAAATAATCACGTGAGATGAAATGTTTACGGTGACTCGTCTCTCGTTCTCTTTTCCCATGATCGCCATTAGCCTTTCAGTGAGGCTTGGTATGCAATGTCTGCGATCATGTGGATAAAAACAGCGATCAATAAAATATATTTATCTATAAAAATCTGAAACTTGTCGGCAGAGCACAATATATTTTTTTAACTCAACGACCAAAGAGTACACCAGCATTGACGTACATTGGCAGATCAAACACACAATATTTTCTGCATGCACGTGTTAAGACGTTGTATATATTTTATATTCATAAGAGTTAACTGTTTGGACAGTATTTGTGGCATTGGTTTGGTTGGGGGAGGGGGTGGTCTGAAATAGGATAATAAATACGAGTGAGTGGCGGAATAAGTCCAGGTAATTCGAAACTAAGATATGAGGCTCTGTGGTCACGTGATCACGACAGGGTTTAACACAGGGGTCGGGAAACTTTGTGTCTGAGAGAGCCATAAACACCACATATTTTGAAAAGTAATTCTGTGAGAGCCATACGTTATGTTTAAAACTAAAAATTTAAGTAAATGTGTGCATTTTGTATAATTTCAACACTAAAATTACAACAACTATGCCTCTGAATTAATTTTTAATAACATTGTTCTGCTGGTTTTTTAAAATATGCAATTAATTTGTAAATCAAATGAGTCTGAAAAACATTTTCTTTATTTTTTGTAAAATATTTTTTTTAAAATAAAAAAAACATTTGTCTGAGAGCAAGATGCAGCCATCAGTAGATCCACATCTGGCTCGCGAACCATGGTTTCCGTACCCTTTATTTAACACATACATACTTTTTGAGAAGACTTGGTTGATGAATCTCAATTAGTTTCTGTGAAAATACTTTCAATATCAAAACTTTAAGTATTGCTGTGCGCCTTGGAAGCCTGCATGTAAGTACTTGTGACATCACTTGACTGTAATGACATAATAGTGTTAAGCCTAACAGACAAAATTATTCTGAAATAAATTGTATGTATATTGTTTTTCTCGTGTTAATAGTTAATGGCAAGTCGAGCTAAATTAGTAATGTTTAAAAAAAAATTCTCATTCACGTCACCGATGTGAGTCTTTTACAATTTGAGATTCCCTACATGTGGCAGGGCCGTCGGCTGTTCACCTAAGTCCTAAGTCAACGTGGTTCAAGAAACAACTAGTTTTTTTTTGGTTTGTAAAGCATCACAAATATTTAGCTTGGGGGCCGTCCATAAATGACGTCCCGCGATTTTTTACCCCCTCCCCCCCCTCGTCACGCGTCGTCACAAAAAGTTAGACCCCCCCCTCTAAAAATACGTCACAAAGCTTTTACCCCCCCCCCTCCCTCCAAAAAAAAATAACACCTATTTTCTATTTGAAAATAAGTATGTTTCAAATCCTTTTATTTTCATTTAAGTATTTATTATTTATTTAGTGAAGGTCTACATTGTAATATCGTAACCCACTTGAAGCATTTTTTTCAAAACGTTTAACCAGCCTTCAGAAAACGAACTGTGTTAACATCCTTAGATTATATTTTATTTTAATGAATACAAATTAAACATTGACTATTAATAATCACGGTTTACGTCTTTGTTTAGAAAAAAAATATTTAAAAATAACATTTTTAAAATGTATTTTTTTAAATCCCTCAATTGACTGCCGGGCATCCCGTAAGAAAGAAATCGGCGAACAGGGGTAAATAACCTCATCTGGGGTCAAAAGGGAATTTTTGGGGGTAATGCAGACTCATTTGGGACATATAACATCCACTACAATCCACTAGATATATTAAAATACATCATGTGTAGGTGAACGCTTGGAACATGTGCCCATTATTGAACTGGTTCCTTCCAGAAAAGGCATTTTTGTAAAATTTGACAACTATGTAGATTTCTTACCTTCGTACTATACGAAGACACCTAAATCCACCCCTTTCATTTATATTGACACGAGTGACAATAATTTTAATCCACATGACTTGGCTGTATGATGTATCCTTTCTGTAATATTTAAAATTAATGCCTTAAAAACTGAGCTAAGAAGAAAAGTTGTTTTGTGCTCCTCTCGAATTGGATTGTCAAGAATTTGATGCATTCAATAAAGTTAATGAATACTTGACTAATTTTAAATGGGCTCATTTATCATTATATATAGAATGGCCAGGGGCGTTTGACCAAAAACCAATCTAACAATTATATCAAACTTAAAACGTTTATAATTCTATCAAATAGATTCCCTCCCCCACCCCCACTTTTTCAAAGAATGATATTCCGTGTCGTTTTGACTTAAAATATCTACACATAATCCTATTCAGATCATTTTTAGACACTTGTCATACTCACCACTAGCATTTTTATTGGGGGGGGGGCTAACAACGATCCCCCAAATCCCCGAGTCATGTGAGCAGTACCTGCAGTCTGGGGGTTGTAACGCACACATAAACTTGTATATTTCGGGGTAACGGGCAAAAAAGTTCGCCGACGGAGCTGCGGTTACATCACAATGCTTTGATGTCAACATCAAACGACACAGTGTAACAATTTCATACTTTATCTCGTGAGTTCTCAAACTTAAGGATTATAATTATATTTAATTTTCGTCTCTTGATAGCTTACGCCAAACAGCGTCTGATGGCCTACTGACCGGCACATTGAGAAGCCCTGATTTAGGAAAAAAAAAGTCATTAAATAAATTGTAAGCGACCAAATATTTCAGTGGAAGTTTTATTTTATGTTACCCTTTTGATGTGACGTCACATTTGTTCAACCCCCCTCCCTCCCCCTCGTCACAAAAGTGTGACCCCCTCCCCCCCCCTCTAGGAGCGTGACGTCATTTATGGACGGCCCCTTGTTGCAGTTTCAGTGATAACGTTAATTAGTAGAATTGTAATACTCACTTATTTACATGTTGAATATTGAGCTGTCATTTGTCAGCTATTAAAAATAAATTGAACCTGACATCAATTTTTTTTATCTTTTGTAGGGCTGTACCCGATTCAAATTTTTGAATTTATGAAGAGAAATCCGGCCGCAGCCGGATTTGTAAAAATGGCCGGATTTGCTGGATCCCAAATCCGGTACACCCCTACTTTGTTTTAGAAATGTTTTACTTTAAAAGATAATTTTTTAAAATTAAAAAAAAATAAGAAAGAAATGGAGAAAATGTGTATGAAAGATTTGATGATTCTTAGATTTATATTGATTCCTGTCAACTCAGCACTCAGCTGTCCTCCAAATATTTCTTTCAGTCCATAAAACAATATGCTGTTCTGTCCTATTGTACGTTATAGCATATTTGGGAGTTGGCTTCAACATCTCGGTTTTCTTAGTAAATAAATATAAATAATATATCGTCCAACTGTAGCAAAACTTTGTTTTAGTTGTGTTATCTCTGCTCCTGCTTCCCACCCCATTTATGCCTTCTAACGAAGCAAGCAAGAAGCGATCTGATGCTAGAACATTTAAAAATGCTGCATCATACTTTGGAATATTTCCATGCCTTAGACAAGCGAGTATTCGTAAACTATTCAGATACTAAAAAAATGGACTGAAAAGAAAACATCAATTACATAAAATATGAATATGTTTTTAAATTTAAAGTGCAACAGACAACGTTATGTACCAACAAATCTCAAGACAAGCAGTTTATCGTAAAGTATTATACGCTTTATTCTTACTTACAGAGAGAATTTATATAGATTTATTATAATTATATACTTCAGTTGCAAAGACATAGGTAGACATTAACAGTACCATACACCAACAATAGTCACATAAGCACAGGATTTCTCAACCTTATTTCGGCTCAGCGCAGCTATTGAACTGCGGCACAGACAAAACTTCGCATCACGGGAATTGCTCTGACAAGAAACTTAAAATGACACAACACAGAGCATGTTTGCAAGAGATGTCATGACAAGGTATCTCGATAATAACCAAGCCAGGCCACCTGTGCTATTGTGGCCAATCAAGTACAATGGCTGAGGCTGGGCCAACCATGACTGATCTTGACTTTAGTTCTAAATACACTAACCTCGCTGTGCAGCAAGGTTAACTAAGAAAGTCCTGACTTTTTTTAGAAATGGAAGACAGTGTTCAGGCAGAAAGAAAGAAAAAATACTCAGACTTTCAATAAAAAGAAATTGTTACTTCAGTGTAAATATATTTGTTCTCTTGTGATGCAATGTTTAGTAGCCAATATTTCACAACTCCATTTATATTATATGCTATTTAAAAATATAAAACAATATTTTAAAAAGGTACATCTGATGACATACTATTACATGTACTTCCAATCCTTTAATTAGTAACACATAACACAGGTATTGGCAGGTATAACAGAGGCTATTTTTAGTTTTAAAGTTTTTAAATTTAAAAAAAATATAGTGAATTTAAGTCAGAAGTGAAACATGACTTTGCAGTATATATATTAATAATATTATACTATACACATATATTTATATGCTGTTGGGAGATAGATAAAGCTTATTTTCAAACTGGCTGTTTAAAAAATAAAGTTGCCCCACTTTTGCTCGATTATTCTGTCCCTACTTTTGATTCTAATGGTCCTCAATAGGTAATGTGTGATGTTACATATTTGTTCAACAGCACTAAAACCTCTGCACAAATTGTTACTTAGAGTTAAAGGAGTGGATTTGATGTGTGTGTCGTATTGTACAAGAAGAGGTCCAAACTGGCAGCCTTCATCCGATTGTACAACAAAGTCATGTTGCCAGACTGAAAAAGGTGCAAATATGATTGGTTAGAGTGAGCATAAAATTATCATACCCAGAGGACTAAGAATATGTGCCGTCATAACTAAAATATGACAAAGTTGAGGAATAAACCCAAGAAAAGTTCTGTCACATCTACAGTGTGACAAGGATGTCACATCTACAGTGTGACAAGGATGTCACAACAGTACATCCAACTCCCTGTGAAACACTTAGACAAAGCCACGGAATCAATGCAAACAAAGGAATAATAAAATATTCTTTAATGTACATACAAAATGTGTGGGTAGTTCTGATCTAAGACTGCACATACATATACTGTATGTACACACCTGATTATTGCAGACATACAGCTAGTACTCCAGATACAGCGTAGGGGCAAACGCAAGAAGAATCTCACCAAGTGAATTATTACAATAGTTTATTATGTTATTGATCTGTTGCCATTCATTCATATAAAATGTAAAACATTAGTGCAGACATGTCTCATACCCTTGTGCCAGGTAACATAAGTATCAATAATTTGTCAGACCCCAATCCCAACTAAAGAGTAAATATTTTTTTTAAAGATGCAACTGGTGATGTTAATTTTTTTATTAAGAGTAATAGCATTGGAAAATTTTAACAAAAAACTTTAAGTAGACAGGTAAGAGAAATAATTAGAAGGTACTAAAAACAAACCGATTTCAGAAAGATTTGCACAGTGTGAACAAGTATAAATAAGTCTTACACAAAATTAGTAGTCCATAAAGAAAAGCAACATTTCAGTGAGTAAAAAGAGACCAAATGTTTTTAAAGACTAAGACCTTGTTAAGAACACTTATGAAAGTTGTATGTGGATGAAATGATAATCTCAGAGAAGCAAAGTGTTTGAAACCACACTTGTTAATATCATGATGGAGGGTTGGGTAAATATGAAGCTACGAGTAAAGAAACATTTAATCTTCTGGTTAGTGCTAATAACATTCATCCAAGGGACATTGTAACATCCTATAATTATATATGTGTTTTGATTAGTTTAGAAAATTTTAAACATCAAATAAGTAAAAAATCAAAAAAAATCAAACTTATTTAAACTAAACTAAAACATCTATTCCTAAAAACATCCACAACAAAATTAAACCAACAATTATTTGTTCTCTTCACTAACCAACACAATGTAAAATAAGGAAAATTATGAAAAACAAAATTGTTTTAAAATCACCAGAACCAAAACTTAACGGCCTTCATTTAAAAGTATTAAAAGCCTAAAGTGGAACAGGTTAAAGACAAGGCAAGTTGTGAAGTCATCAAATGTTTTTATCTCTTTATTAAATTTTGTTTATCAGATGATCGGAGATGGCACACAAATAATTTATTTAAACTTGTTTCACCTGAACATGTTAAGACATAAAGATCCTCTTATTATTTTCACCGGAAGTTCCCATGGCTTGGATGTTAGTTGCAACAACTCTAAAATAATTATTGCATTTAAATGGTAAATTTGTTACCAGTACATGATTAATTTAATTAAAAACAGAAGTATATATAAATAAAGTCAACTTGTTCAAAAGAAAGTTAGTTTTATGTTATGGCATTCTTATGCTCTACGCCGCAAATTAATACTTCTAATCAAATAATATTATTTAGTGTCAAAAAGAAAAAGACTGGAATAGCACACATATCTTGTAAAACAAGTTGATTGTAAAAAAAATAGTACTTTAACCATTGAGTTACATAAACATTCACTGCAATGAGAATTCAATGTTTGCATGTCTGAAACACACTTATTAGTATTAGCTAATGATCATTTTATTTTGCACAATATCTATATTTATATATGACCACGATTATCCCACTACATCATGAATGTGAAAAGTTTATGATAAAAACTTCGTATTTAGATAGCAGTTAAATATTTTTGTTTCTTAAAAATAATTTTTAAGGAAGTCGGCACATTTTTTTATCTATTAGTACTATCATGAAAAGTCGTTATCTTCGTCCAGTCTCATTTTGTATCCATAATTCAGAATGACATTTGAGTAACAAAGTTGTCAGGAAAAAACTATACGCTCACTTCTACTTTGACCAACACATCACACTCACGGCAGATATCCATACAACTCACAACCATGTATACATTACAACCGTCTCCACATCAACCATGCAATGTGCCACTTAAATCCACACTTAAATTACAGTTCATCAATACAGTTACATTAGTTGATAAAAACTATTATGACAGTTCTTGTCACACACACACACCACTCTCTCACTCAGTTACAGTTGCTTTTATATCGTCACAATATGTCACTAGACTGTAGCCAGTATATAAAAAAAACCTTCAGCTCATATGAGATCACTAAAAAAATGTCTTGATTGGGTAGAAGGGGGACTGTTGACTGATGGAAATATAGTCCAATAATTTATTCTGGGACATAGTTAACTAGACCACACACACTATTTGTACAAGATTCTAGGGGGGAAAAGCTGTTATTGTTTCGCCGGGGTCGATGGTCTAAACTTGGGGAGCATCAGACCAAACTTGGACTCGATGCCGTCAAATGTTGCTAGGGCCATGCGGTAGCCACCTATATGGTCTGGATTACGTGAGAGGACCTCCTCAAGGTGGACAGATTTGGCTTCAGATCCTTCAGGTCGGCTGTAGGGAGAGAACAAAATTGTTTGGGTCTCTGTGTGGTAGTGAGCATGGATGGGCAGCTGCTCAGTCCTAATTTTCTTTGTCAAGCATATTAATTGTTGTACAAGGGTGCAGGACTAAATTCTTGTTACCCCCTCTCTATCTTCTATATCAGGAGCTTTTTTTTCAGGCTCTCAAATGTCTCCATACCCACCCTTACACTAAAGTCACCATATTTTTTATTCTACAGTTTTAAATATCTATACACTAATTTATTTGTTTGTTGCCACAAGAGGAATTAACATGAGAGCATTATGAGGCCCCTGAAAAATCAGGACCTCCCCTCACCCATGATTGGTGACTTTTTCCTTGTGAGTAAAATGTCCCTCTTTCTGCAAAATATATTTTAAAATAAACATTTAAATACAAGTCCCCAAAGCTGCTGTCTAAAGAATAAACAACTTACTTTCCACCAAAATCCACATAAAACAATCTTTGTAATAACTCATAAGTCAGCAGTGTCACACCAAACTGTGGCGAAGATCTCAATACACGAGCTGTGGGGACAATGTATGCACATTCAAGTTTCAGTGTCTTTTAAAATACACATTACATCAAAATGTCAGAAATAAACCTTTAGCTCCCAAAATGTTATTGTCTCAAACAGTGGTCTCATTAATCAATATTTTTGTCAAGATGGACAACATTTACTCCCATGTGGTAGTTAAAATACAGGAGCCTATTATTGCTGTTAGCAAATTGACATATGCAAGTGCATTGAAAGTTTAACCCTTTACAGTCCAATGCGCTTCGGCCTTTTCTACTCCCTGCGACCAAGCAAGGGGAGATAACACTTTCTTAAATCAATGTTCTTTTCCTAATTAATTCATTAAAAAATAAACTTTTCTGTAGGAAAATGAAGGTAAAAATAACTAAGTACAAACAAATGGACACACTTTATATCCATTGGTCTTTAAGGTGTATAATACAAATAATGTTCACATAAAAAATTCCAGAAAACCCCCCCAAAAAAATTTAACAAATTTTTCCATGTAATTAGATAGATCTCTTATCCATTTTCAAGTCTATTACAACACTGCTAAAGCAGGAATTATTAGCAGCCACCCTTGCACAAGTATGAGTAGGTATCCCAAACTCACGCTATTCTGGAGTTGATCAGAGTGCGTAAGGGTCAATATTTACCCATTTTCACCCAACGATAACTCGGCTCCTACTTAATCAATCTTAACCAAATTTGAAAATATATTAGTTTAACATATGTTTTCAGCAAACATCAAATCAATATCGTCGGTATAAATTTAGAAACAGCGTAACAAATAGTTTTAAACAGTCATCGCAATGCCCGTAAAATGCGATCTCAGCTGCCATTTTACGCCGGTCGAAGCGCATGAAAAGGAGGTTGTTTACAAAAACTACTCGCGCTTCGCGGCTTTGCGTGCTATCGTGATGAAACCAAGTGTTTTAGAACCCCCTTTCAATGAGCTTTCATGTGGTACTTTTCTTTCTATTCTAAACTGAGCAGTTGACCCAGAAATTCAGATTTATTTAACCTAACTTTAGAACGGAAAATTCCTATACTTAGCAATGATCGGTTGAAATGAAAACTATATCACTCGAAACTAGAACATTTCAAGTGTGTCGTGTGTAAAAATCATAACGATTGGTCGAACAGCCGTGTACCGCCACCTAGCGACGTAGAGGGGGGGGGTCACCCGAACTTCCCAAGACCTCTTACTACTAACTTTGTCCGCCTGCCTTAACCGTAACGACATCGATTCACCGACCTATTTTGATGCGACCATTTCTTTTGTGTTCTGTGTTTAATTCGTTATTTTGAGGACTATTTCATTTTCAAAATGGACATGGATATTCAGGAAATGTGTGGTAAGTTGGTTCTTTGACAATTAAGTTAGTTTTTATTAGAAATTACGGGCTGTGTGAGCTGCGGTTACACTGGAGGCCTAGGCCGACATGTTGTTACCCTGACATACAGCGACTTTTTGCAAGAGCCTTCTAATTAAATCAGGGCCTGGTAGTGTTGTGATTTTGGTTTGGCTATAAAGATAAGAGGCTAAATGTTTTTGGAAAACTAAGTAAAAACATAAAAAATGCGCATATTGGTCAGAATATCGTTGTATTTACTGGTCACGTGACCATACAGTCTACTCAACACTTTCAAAATAGCGACTTTTTTTTTAGACGAATGCTTTTTTTGAACTCGCCTTCCACTAGGGGGGTTGTTTTCTAGTTTTGCACTAATTAAAATTTTAGGTTGAAATTTGCTATTATTTTTATTTTAAAAATTATCAAAATAAACATAATAATCGAGTGGGTGTCTTGTAATAGCCAAGAAACAAGTCCTTATGTTACATGTAATATATAGGGACCTACAACTCTCAAGCTGATCAATAAATGAAATAGACTCGCCCATTTTATTGTCCAATGTTTAACTCACAGTCACTCTATGGACTAAGGCTTTATTCTGTTTTTCTACCTTTTTATGACCCCCCCTCCCAACCTTATGAATGTTTAACTCACTCTTACTTATGATATGCGTCTTATTCTGTTAAAAGTTTTCTACCTTTTATGCCCCCCTCCCATTTAATTAAAAGTAAAAGGTGAAAAAGATAAAGGTGGTTTTATCACCTGTACCCATTCAAATCAGGCTCATGGACTTAGCATCAATTTTAAATTGGGTTCTAACCGTGCGGGAGCTTATGCCTAAATTTTTTACTGTAATATCATTGTAGTTGGATTAAAATTGGGCCTTGCCCGTGCGCTTTTAACATGTTTACTTTGCTGTTTCAGAGGATGCTCAAATGGATTGTCTTCGGAATATTTTGCTTCGGACTGGCAAGGGGCGCCGACCAACTCTGCCTAATCTAGAAGTAACGAACAGGTTACTTATTCAACTGCACCAACTTCGCTATGAGGGAAATAAGGACATTTCAGAGGTAATTAATTCAGCTCATTGACTGCCAACTCTATATTTTTTTACAACTTTACAAGCTAATATGTGTTGTAATACTATAGTATTGTAGCAGCCTTCTGTTTGCCTTGATCACAGACAGTTAATATCAGTTTTTTTCTTGTGACTATTCACTTTCAGGTGGAAGAGTGGTTCTGCAAGTTGTTTCCGCAATCTGCATACCCTGTGGATCGTTTGTGGAAGCGAATCCAGCGGACAATGGTTGGGGCGAAAGGGCGCTGAGGAGATGAGTTGAAGGCCTTTTTGGAAGAAAAAATCCAGCTTAAGAAAGCGAGCCTCTTTACATTTCAGAACCACAATGAACATGTGGAAAAGAAACAGAACAGCCAAGTGGTTTAGTAAACAAAAAATAATTACTGCTAATAAGCTCCTTGCAAATGCAACAAAATATTCTTTGACATGGAAGATGCGGGGCAAATATAAAGAAACTGAGGTTAGAAATAAAATTAAAGAAATAATTAAAGAAAAAAATGCCAAAAAAAAAGAAAAACATAAAAACATTCGAAGAAAAGAATAACGTTTTAAATTCAAACTATCAGATTTAGATAAATTAGTGAAAAGACCAGGCGCTCTTAAAATTCTAAAAAACCAAATTAAATATCGAAAAATGTTTCTTAATCAAAATATTCTTTTGACTGGCAACTTGTCTACTTTGTATAAGAGGCTTTGTGATCAGATAAGCTCACAATTTATTTTATTTTTGTACTTAATTATATTTTTATTATACCACATAACAGTGTAATGTGTCTGATGACTGTTTAATGCTTCATATTGTGACAAAAATAACAACAGAGTGTAATATTAATAATATTATATTCAACATAGTAAAGTAAAGGTATTTTTTCTCAATTTCGACTGGAAAAAAAGGGGGTCATATTTATGAACCATATGTTTAAATGTCTCACACTATCTTTCAAATGCTTCATGCTATCACACAAAGGACTGCAAAATTGTGTTCCTGGCTAAAAATTACATACACATGGCAATTTTCATTAATTTACTCCAATTTTGAGAAATTTTATTGATAAAATTGCGTGGGTCGCGCACAATTTCTTCATTTTTTTCGCCAAAGTGCAAAATTGGCCCCAACGCCAACTTTGGCTGCTTGTAAATACTCTAATATTGTTATTTTTGCTTAGAAAAAAATTGGGTGTAGTCTATGGGCTACTGTTAACAAGTATATAAGAAAATGGCCTTGTGTGGATTCATTTTGCACAGTTATGTAACCTTGAAAGTGCAATTTTGCTCTATTCCATTGTTTCCCATGGTGATTTTTTCTAATTTTAACAAGGTATAATTCTTGAATTTGACTTTGCAGCACCTTGTAATTGTATTTATGCTTTGTATTCTTTGTTGACACCAATAAAATGATAACAGAATGAGAATATTCCATAAATTGTTCAAGTTGTGTCTGTTTGAACATGGCTACGCTGACCATTTCGGCGGTTGTACACAATTTTTCGTATTTTGCCAAACTTTGGCATGCTATAAAAAGTTTATTTATTGACCAATTTTGATGAAATAAAAAGTGCTCTTCAAGTTTTTTAAAGCTTTAATTGATACAGCTATCAAAAATGAGCTATCTCTAATTTGAAATTTTAGTTTGGGATACCTAGTATGAGTCAACCATAGGCATGTTGTGAATGTCAACATTATATTACTAAAAAAAAATTTCTTTATTTCAATGGAGAAAACTGGCTGCAAGTAAATTCGTTTTTGTAGCACATTGTACTAATAGTTGTAGTGCAAACAACATTCATTTTTTTTTGTAGTAATTGTCTGGTATGACTAAGTAAAGTAATCAGATACAATAGCATCATCAGGAAAATTTTAATTATGTCTAGGGCCTGATTGTTTGATAAATAGGGAAAAAAATGATTGCGGAAAAATTAATCGACCACTATCGATCTGAATATGGTCTATAGAACCATTCCATCCATGTCGTGTCACTATTTCTATAATTTTTTATGAGTGTTTTTATAACTATCACTAGTGTTAATTAAATTAAAATCAACAATCATATTAATCACTGCTATATTCATTGAATAAGGAAGCCCCATTACGCCTAAGTTCCTTCAATATTTTGTCCATTGCACTAAAATCCCCGTGATTAAAACTACACTTTCAAAAAATTGTAAAAAATGAGCCCTTCGGTACACCACCTTCAAACTAGTATCAAAATAAACATTGAAAATGAGGCTCTCTTCCGGTAAAGTTAAAGTCAGTAATGCGCGACAGATATGCGCAGCGCTACGCAACAAAGTTAACAGCCTCGATGCGGGCGGGTTTGGCGTTATCGGACTGTTCACTTAAGATAAAAGAAACGGCGCATTTCGGGCACATTGGACTGTAAAGGGTTAAGTGCTCATCATAACTAAATGATTGTCAGCATCAAAAACAATAAATGTTTCTAAAACACTTGAACCAATCTGACCTGGTGCTCCCTTCCAAAAAGCCCCCATCCCTTCCTCAGCATATATCTTCTTGGCGCAGTCTATGACACCTTTGTAGGTTGTTTGACCCTTGCGTGCTGCCACCTGAAGCCTGGTCTTTATCACATCAGCAGGGGTGGGGAAAAAGGCTGCTGGCATACCTGAAATATTTAAAGAAAATTATCAATGACTGTTAGCTAACTATATTTTGTCAAATGCAAAATTAAATTTTTAGCATAATGCTACAGAGCATGCTAGTACAAGGCATCACATTTCTGGGAAAAAAAAACTAAAAAATCTTAACTAGGTTAACTTTTTATTCTTAACTGAATCTGTCTCTTGGATTTGGAAAAGTAAGACAAAATAAAAGTAAACTCAAAAGAGGTAACTTTTTTCACCTTTTCTGGATAATGGTATATCATTGATTGGCTAATGTGTTTCCAAACCTTCATGACACATAATACATGAGTTTTAATGATAAATAATAGAATAAAGACAATGACAGCTAAGACACTGACCAGCTATTGTGGCAGATATCAAGAGGCTTCCAGGTGAGTTGTAGCCATTTTCATCTGCAAAATATTTCTTGTTGTGTGCATAGGCAGGGAAGTAGATGGCACTAAACGGGATGTCTCTCAGGAAGCAAGCTTTGGATCCCTAAAATATAAGAATGCAAGTTACTGGGGAAACAGGGTGACAACAGACACAACAAAAGAGTTAAAATCATTCATGATTCACAGTTGAGAAATTAAAAATTATGTAAAGCATTTGTACTTTACATAAAAATCTCCTTTAAAAAAATGGAGATGATGGCGTTATTTGCCCTTTTTATTTTGAATGGATAAAAAAATTAAACAAAGCTAAATATTTTTTTAAAGTTCTATTTTCACTTACTTTGTACAGACCAAAAAATCCCAATTCCTTAATGACACTGAAAGCACTAACTCGAGCCTTGCCTACAACCTCTCCGGCTACTTGGAGGCGAATCTTCACTATTTCTAAGGGATTTGTAAATACTACTTGTGATGCGCCAGCCTAGAAGACAGGGACACACATATATATATTTATATATATCAGTTCACAACAATGATATGGCACATCTATTGATGAACCCTTTGCTTTCCTTTACCTCTTCTTCAGAAAAGCAAATTTGTAATAAGGGTCTTCTTCCTCTATAAATTATGTGAAGGAAGTTGTTATACATATGCCAAGAAGAAAAAAATCAATATACATAATTTGCAATGTATGTCACGTCTGTCTGTCTGTCCATGACGCTACTAATTTTAGAAAACAGCGCACCAAATTACTGCACGAAAAATAACCTTTTCGAACGTTTCACATAAAATTGTTCAATATGAAAATAAATGAATAAAATAAAAATAAATAAAATAAATGAAAGTTCTGTATTACATTATTTTTAATTCTGATGTGTATTTTTTCAAAATAAATTGATTTCAGCTTAAATATATTTATTTTGAAAAACTTCCTTCATTTTTGACGGGTTTTACACTAGTTATATTATAATTTAAGATACTAGATTTTTTTCTACAATGTTAGTGGTTACACAAAAGTAGTATACAGATTAATATATTCATACACATTTCTATGCCTATGTAATTATTAAAACTTGTGTCTCGCAATCGTGTAGTGCACATGTCTTTTACTAGGTGCCATCTACTCTCCCATGTCAACATAATGTCTGCCAACTTACAGTGCCACCAGCTACCATCTCAGCCCACAGAGGCAATGTTCCGTCTTTCTGCAAGAGCTTGTCTCTCATCAAGTCATTCATGGTCAGTTTTATGGCCTTCTCTGGGGCAACACCAACAAGCTGAGGTGCCAAGCCTCTGTACAGGCCCAAAACACCCTCATGGCGAATGACCTGGAAGGAGAAGCATAGAAGATCTCCGTTATAATTTTAGGGATAGAAGGTAGAGGGATCCAGGAGAGAAAAAACCAAAACATCTCAAATATTAATGTTTACTACATTTTGGGTTACTTAAATTTGCAATTTTTAAAGGGTTTTATGTAAAACAAATATCAAATCCCTAAAATTGACCTGGACGGAAAATTATAACAGAAACTGATCATAAAAAATTAGCTGAAAATAATGATTTGAGAAAACATCTGAAACAAACAAATACTTTAAGAAATATCCCTGAAATGTTTACCTTCTTAAAGCAGTCAATACTGTTTTTGTACATAAGCTCTCCAACAAAAGAAGTTGACCTCTGATTTTGAAGCCTTGTCTTCACCAGGTCAATTGGGTAAACAGCAGTGGCACCAGTGGCTGGTGGAACAAACAATTTCATTGTAAGCCACCCACTCTTATTATTTTATATCATCTTCAAAGTTGTTTAAGTATTTTTTTATTTTTATTTTGGCTAGGGTATACAATTTTTCAATTTAAAAAATTGAGCTTGAAAATTTTGAAGGAAATTAAAGTTAAT
Organism: Ampullaceana balthica; assembly: GCA_944989445.1. Classification (NCBI taxonomy): domain Eukaryota; kingdom Metazoa; phylum Mollusca; class Gastropoda; family Lymnaeidae; genus Ampullaceana; species Ampullaceana balthica. The sequence continues at coordinate 60,578 of CALYLW010001714.1, read as the reverse complement.
AATGGAACAAAATTCAGCTTCTCTTTAAAAATGTTAGCATAAAAAGCAAGTAACTGCTGTACATACTAAACTATTGCTTGTTTTGTAAGCCTACCTCCTGCTAAAGCACCAAGAGCAAATCTATAACCACTTTCAGCTACCTGTAGCAAAAATGTTCTCTCCGTATGACCCTGCTCAAGGCGAAGTTTTTGCTAGAGGAAGAAAACATCAAACTAAATATGAATTTAATTGCACCTTCATTTTAACTAATTTCAGCTGGTGAAAATATTGTTTAGGTAACATACTTCATACAATTCACAAAATTATACCGCTTATTGTCTGCTTCAAGTCATTTCCATGGCACACTTTTCTATTTCCCCTGAACTAAGGATGTGGAAGGTGACATATTTTAGACATTGACATAGCTGATTTCACAAGCCATAAATATACTAAATAAATGAAAAAATGACTATATTTATAATTGGATTAATTTCCCCCCTAATTTTCAGTGTTTCATTCATTTGATTTGTGTAATTAGAATCTGAAACTACCTTGTATTTGGTATCACTACATACGAGATACTAGTCAGTTCTGTTTCAACACTGAGTTAACACTAGCCTAAGAATATTTGCTTTCCATGCAAACATAGGTGAATGTCTTGAGTTACAAGAGAAAAGAAAGTTTATATCTATTATTTTTCGTTCACCTTAATAACTATTGGTTCCCCAAAATATTTTTTCTGCAGTTTATTAAATGTAGACTATTTCTGTAAACATTAAAGACAATCTTATCCTCTAATCATCATCAGCTGTTAAAAAGAAGCAATATTAATATAGAAAACCCTCTAACCTCCGCTATTTGCATCTGAATCTTGAATGGTGTTTCTCTACCTTCCATGGGGGACAGCTTGTCTAGGTCAGCATATGTCATCATACTGGAAGACCCAACAGCAGAGAGTAATAAAATGCCTTACATTTAAATCAATATTACAAAAATGCCATATAAATTAAAAGGAACTAGAAATGAAGCATTGAAGTTATTATTTTTTTTTACATGTTTTGTCACGATAAATAAAAAGATAAATTTGGCTTCTAAAATAAATTGTTCTATGTATAATTAGCTATTCCTAGAACACAATACATAATATTACTTTCAATAAGAGATAACATTGTATGCAATGATAGTATTTAATTTGATTGCATAAGACTGACTAATGATTACTCAAACTAGATGTAACCAGAATAGCAGTTACAATAAATGAAATTCTATGAAATAGCAATTTTATAGTATTATCAGCTTTTCAAGAATTTGTAGTTTTATCGGAGGTGGGAGTGAGACAAAATAAGGGTAGCAAGTTGAATAGCTAATTGAAATTTAATCTTAAATACTTTGGATAGTTTTCACATTTGGAAATAATCAAATAGAAGCAATTAGACGACAAATTTTGCTGGGGAAAGAAAAATAAATAGAGCATTTTTTAAAGTATAATTTTGCTTAATTCAGAAAGCAGGATTAATAATAGTGTTTATTAGCAATTTGAAAAGTATTGCTAAGTGCATGCTATTTAACCCAGTGGGTTAAGCTCTTTTTAAATTAAATTATACATCATTTCAATTTACCATAATATTTCAGGTTTAAGAAGCTTAATTATAAAATCTGGATATAGTGGTCACACCGCGCTTCAACTTTTGAGGCTCATTCTATTGTATTTTTTTAAATCTCCAAATACTGAAGTCTTTATAAAGTTGACTAAGACTGAGACTATTCAAATGATACACTTGTGAGAACTGTCTGATAATGGCTTTTTAAAGGTGCCGCTTCTACTCAGCTTTTTTGATGATGACACTAATCTTCTAGAGGAAGATGCTCACTATCCTTCAAACTTCTAAGGTGGCAAGAAAAATAGTGAATAGTGCCCATCATTACGCCTTGAATAAGTTAACCATTCACTCCATCTTTAAAGATAAAAAAAGACTTCTGTGCAATCATGACTGTCTCTTTCAACAAGGAAGCATAGCTCATCTTGACAACTCGTAATAAGACACAGTGAAAACAAGAGTATAACCTAATCATTAGGATCATTGATAGCCACAAGAAATAACTTCCATTGATTTGCTGGTCATCCAAGAGAAGGTGAGGCAGATAAACCTCTGTAACTAAATTTCTAAATAAAGAATCCTACTTCCCGTAAATTCACCTATCGTGGTAAAGCCTGAAACAGATTAACCACAATAAATGAGTGTCATCTGTATTTGAAGTGCTTTTCATAAACAGTTTAATGATCACATACTTAACCAGGTTAAAAACGATTGTTTCTTTACCTTAAAGTTAATCTATTATAAAGTGGATACATTTTGGCAATCTCAAACAATTCTAGGCTTTTGAGGTTGATAAATAACAACACTTAAAGGATAGAAAAAGAAAATAGTTTCAAAACACAGTCATTTAAAATTTGCCTATTAACCTTAAGTATTAAAACATAATTGTATAGTTTCGTAGATGTATGTAAAAGGAAAAATTCAAACACACCATGTGATGGATTTTTAAATCACTAATATGACAAGTTAAATATAGAAAATAAAAAAAATTGAGAATAAAAAATATTTTTTGTGTAATTTCAAATGTATAACAATCTAAATCTAAGATTTTTTTTCTCCAAATAATTTAGCTGTTTAGTAAATATGGAGTTAAACAAATAAAGAAAATTATATACAAAATAAGAAAATAGTGTATAAAAGCTGTATCCTAACAGGTTATTCTTAGATTATGTCAATTCTTTGATTAGGAAATAAATTTCATTTAAAGTTGCTACTTACAAAATTAAGAACAGTGACAACTTTTCAAGTGAATACCGATGATAGATTCTTTTTGTTCTCATTAAATATTTAATCTTCACAAAAAAAAGTATGTTCGAAAATCTAAAAGTTTAGCAGACACTAGCATGTTTTTAAATAAAAGATTGTTCAACTAAAAATGTTTAATTCAAAGGTGTAAAATCAAATACACTTGTAAGCTCTTCAAGCTTATGGGATATGTCAGCTGTACTCACAGATTGTCAGGCACAACCAATTTCATATGTTTATAGAACACTCTGACGGAAGGGACAAAATTAATGTTAAAAAAGGTAAAACCTATTGAAATCAGTGCTTCCCAAACTTTTAAAAACATTTCTAGCCTTTACGATAAGGTGTTATGTTCCACTTTGCTGGTAAAAATATCCCCCCCCCCACCCCACAAAAAACAAACAAAAGCTAACTCAATTCTAAAGTAGAAGGACTAACAAAAGTGAATTCATTGCGCATTCATGTCTCTGCATATAAATGATTGAATATTTCTATCTAATATGCTTTACATCAATTAAAGTAACCTAATTTAGTATATCGATATCCAATGTTCCCTCTAAGGTTCATTGGTCCATGTGCAAAGTAAAAAATATTGTGTGTAAAGTTGCACAGTACCTATTTTTGTGTGCTATATTTTACAAAATTTGCTTTGTGGTATTTCTCAACTACTGTGCATCTGAACTTGTCGATATACAAATCGATACTCTAAATTTGGTTGCTTTAAATGATTCAAAGCGTACTGTATACTAGTATTCAATCAATTGATATTAAACACTAATAATATGCATCAGCATTGAACAGAGTCGACAAAATATGAACTCTGTAATAATAACAGCAAACTTTAGCACAGCTATTTATTATGGAGTCAAAACCATTTTAAGTGATGCTGAGGATAATTAGAGTTTAAAAAGTCACCATATTTTCACGCACATTCACCGCACTCGCAGATAACCCGCCCACGCATATACCCCGCATAATTTTTAGATCCTGTAAAAGAATTGTGGTATAACCCGCCCACGCTTATACCCCGCACTATCCCACCACATTTGAGAAGTCATATCACGCTGAACCACTCTATTTGAATGAACTGTATATATATATATTATCGCTCACCACGTTATAAAATCAATTACGTAATATCAAACGATTAAAGGTAGATTGTGAACAAACTGACCAGAAGTTATACAGAATCTAATTTTATATTCGTGTTTTGCAAGTAATAGTGCCATTGATGCATTATTCATTAAAAAAAATTCAGATACCCCACCCACGGAGATACCCCGCATGGGGGGTGCGGGGTTTGTAAAATCTGGTATAACCCGCGGGGAATATGCGTGAAAATACGGTACTGCCTAAAAGTATAAATGAATTCATATCTCAACCATATTCCTTAAACTGCCACCTATATCCTTCAAATTGGGAAACACTGATTTAAATTCAGTAATTGTGCCACACGATATAAAAAATAAATATACTTGATTAGAAGGTGCACTCATAAAAAATAAGCAGTATTAGAAATTAGTCAACTATAATCTTGTTTATGATATTTGCTGTAGATACTATAAAACTGATTTAGGGAAAATATGTGTTAACCTGGCAGATAACTTGTCTGTTGGAGTTCTGAAATGGCATTACCAAGAGAGGTAATAAAGCAGCATTTAAAATAGCTGCTAGCAAGTTTCACTGATAGCAACCAGTTAAGAATTTTTAGGGATGGATCACAACAAAATCCTAGGGCATTTCATTAAAAATTTCAAAGCCACCATGCAAAAAAATGTCCAAGGGGTGATTAGAAATTAAAATAAAATCTGGAGGTTTTTGAAATTAAAATTTAAAAAAAGCTCATGTCTGCAAGTAACTGAATAAATCCACTGGCTTTGATTACATCTTGATGATCTCATCTAACAACGGCTGCCCCTGTGACCATACAAAATTTAACATTAACATCAGATGTTTTTTCTGGTGGGAGATAAATATATTTACAATTTACATACTAATCAGAATACAACAGTGTATTTTGTATTTTATTGAAAAGCCTTATCGCAGTCCTATTCTATACGATATATAACAGTGAGTATGGATTTTACCTGGTGGCAGAAAAACAGTACAAGCAATATAGAAGTCACCGTTAATGTTCGAGCCTTCCATAATAAATACCATTAATCTCTGTCCAGTAAGTATATGTTTTACTGAAGTCATGTTCAATCATTTGTAAGGTATTTTAGGGATACTTATTGATGGAAGTAAAAAGACATGAAGCCACAGAACAATACACATGACACTTTGAGAAATAGTAAGAACACAAATTTAATCCTTCTTGAATTTCACAAACACGAAGGGGTAACGAGCAAGCAGCTGGAAAATAAAACAGCAGGCATGTGGCCGATTTTCGTATACTCAGAAATACTGTGTAAATAGTGCCAATGCCAAGTATACCGTAATTGCTATAATAAAATGTATAACATGTAAACATTATGTTCACGTAATTGCTCTAATACTAACAGCAAAGATGCACGCAGAATCGCAGATGTCTAAAACATTTCGTTTCGTATGGAATAACAAAATGTACCGTGTGCAGACTTGCTGTCATTGGCAACCATTCAACCTCATTTTCACTTATTACTATTAATTTGTTCTCATTGTTTCATTCATAAAAGGTGGCCGTGTGCAAAAGCCATTAAACTATTGGTTAGAATTAATAATTATGAGTCAAGGTTGAAGTTTCAAAAGGACTTCCTAATTTTGCTTGTACAATTTAATAAAGGATTGTTCGTTTTGTTATGAGTCCTATGTAGGTCATGATCTGGAACTTGTAAACACATCGGCGTATCGGAAACTTTGTTTCGGGGAGCAAAAAAATCGGTAATATCGGCAAAACTGGAAATCGGGTGCAAGGTCACTCCCAACTTATAAAACAATACTCAGAACATAAGAATTAATCATGCCAAATAAAAACTTGGCGCAACTTCATACCTTTGTTGATTTTGTAGGTAAACAAGCTGGTAGAGAATGTCTACCTCCAGGGGCGTAATCTGTGAGAATTCTTGAGCTTGGTACAAAAACTCCTCTATATATAGAAACAGGCAGAGGTAACAGCTACAGTAATGGTCAAAATGGGAGCAATGTCAAAAATCCGACATTTAACAATAGATCAAATTATAAAATGAACAGGCACAAAGCATTATCCTAGCAGGAAAAAGCCATGAATGCTAGAATCTAAAACAAAACAATGAAGAATGAAAAACGGGATTTAAATTAGGTTTCAATTCTTTTAAAAGCTTTAAAAATGCCCAAACTAATGTACCAAAAAAAAATTGATGTATTAAGACTAAGTAAACTATGTTAACTAATGGAATTGAATCTATTAAAAGTATGTGAATTTTTAAATTTAAGACCTATACCACACCCTATATTTCCATACAACATTGTAAAACCCCCAAAATACATTAACGTTTAATGCCCCAAAGCCCGGTAATGCGCGCCTTGTCTCTAATGCCAAAGCGCCCCCCCCCCATAGCACTCTCTTTAGTAATGAAATTATAGAAAGCAGAAATTCTTCATTTAGCGAGAGAAGCTTCAGTCGACTTCCGGCAATGGCGGCCTTTAACCTCGCTAGTGTTATCGCTCGATTTGCGAAGTTTTTTGGTCGTTTTTAAGTTGTTTTTTTTGAAAATGTGATTTTGATATACGTTATTGTAAAAATAATAGTATTAAACTACAGGTAAAAATAGTATTAAGCTCAAGACGATCGTTTGGATACGTAAAATAACCATTCTTATCCTAAAGGATGAAGTCAGTATGACAATAATAATATTAATAAATTTTACGCAATTATTTTAATTTCATAACCATTTGATAGTAATAAATGTGAAATCCTTACGGGACTGAGGCGGAAGTTTGGCGAAAACCTTCTGGGGCATTAAACATTTCATGCAAATGCTTTTAGTTTTAAAAAACATACATAATTTTTTTTTAATCATTCATGTCACATACCTTTGGCTAAAGGTTTTGATGTGTCTTTGCGTGTGGCACTAAGGTAAATTCTCTTACAGAGCTCAATGTTGTTGAGTAGAGATATGAATGCTGTGTAGTATGCATAACTGATCTGTCTCTGGTGTCCCTCTCCAACAATAACCTAAAATAAGAAATATTCACATAAATTCCAAAAATCAGCAAGATATATATATAAATATATTTATTTATTTCAGAAAGACTTTTTCTCAGAGAATCAGGGCCAAAAACAAAAACAATGTAGAAAATAAACAATACATATTTGAGGACAGTAGTCAACTTTAGGTTAAAAAAAAAGAATCATGTTAATATGTTTATTACAATAACCTCTTATAAGCACAATGCACCCTAAAAGTTTGTAAAAAATCATTTGAATTGGCAAAAAAAAATATGTTAAGTTACTGATTTATTTAATCTTCTTAAATATTAAAAAGTCATGAATGAATTTTATATTTTATTCAAAATACTTCAACTCACAGTAACTATGTTTTCTCGAACAAAAGGCGTGAGGAGGTAAGACTTCAATGCCAACAGAATCTCTTCAAAGTCTTTTGCTGAAATATAACCATTGTTGCTTTTGTCTCTGCCACGAAAAGCTTGCCATGCATGCTCTTCATGAAAATCCTAAAGAAATTCAAAGTTTGAGTCATTGAAAAAAAATTAAAACACATGCATGTGCATGTAAATATTTTAAATATATATGTTACAAATGACCATATAACATACATAATTATGGAAAAGACGGATACAATTTATTTACAGTAATTACACAAACTTAATTATAGTTTGATAAGAATAACTCACATGAATCAGTTGAGTAAATTCTGAATATGAAACTTTTCTAGATTTGTCTTTGCCAAAATGCAGGCGTATGAATTCACTTTCAAAGTTAAATGGGATGGACTGATATAAAGTTGTATGCTTGAGGATGTCCTGAAACTCATCTGAGAGTGTAATAATATGTAAAGTTGAGATTTTTTACACAAGGCTTTATCTTAATATCACTCAATGTCAAAATATATTATACAAAGACATATATTATATATTTTATGAAAATTGTATATATATACATATGTTTGTATAACTCTCTCTCTATATATATCTATGTATATACATAGTGAAGAGAAAGTGGATAATAATATAATAATTCCATGACTGCACATAGGGGTCAAAAAGTTATTTGCCACTCAAAATTTGATCTTGGTGTCATTACTTGAGATATGCAGTCAAACCTTGGTCTACATTCTTGAGTGTCTTATTGATAAAGTTTAAAATATATGACTTATTGCATTTTTATTTAAAACGGCCTTATAATGAAACCAATTAGAATTTTAAATCCTCAAAACATGTAAATCATCTTTGTTTCCATGAAAATGTAATTTAGTTGTAAAATTTTAAAAAGAAAGAACTTACCACACGTTATGTAACCATTTCCATTGCGGTCGAAAATTTGAAAAGCCAAAGCATACATGGCATCAGGGGCACAAAGAAGCGCTTCAAAACCTTGAAATTCTGAGAAGGAGATGAGTCTGAAAGAACAAGTAGATGGAATTATTTCAATTTGACAGTTTACAAAATTATTCTGTTTCCTTCACTTCAGCCTTTAGATGAGGTTATATGGTTAGGAAATTTTACAGACAGTACTTTGCACAAATATAATAAAAAATCATCAAGACATAATTTGAACATACTATATTTTATTTACCCAATCAAATAGTAAAATTTTGAGAGATGAGACAATTTGTATCAAAATTTAACATATTTTAATACAAAATTCATTGTTCAAATAACAGTGTAGAGATAAATATTAATAAAATAAGGTAGAATAAATTGCAAATGTATAAATCCTTAATATATGAAATAAATTACTTTTAACCCTTGAATACTTACCCATCTCTTGATGTATCCACACAGGAGGCAAACACATTAAAAGTGTAGGGGTCATATTTCTCAACATCTAATAACTGTAAGTATCTTAGAATGAGGTCAGAGTAGGACATGTATTTTTCACCATCCACGGTCTGAGTCGCATACTTGGAAAGTGGGAATCAATGGGACACAATAAATGTAATGCTATACAAATTTCTGATACCATCAAATAACTAAATGTCTTTTTTAAATAAAACATAATCCAACATCTTTAATTAAGAACGAAAAGAATAGGGCAAAAATACAATGCAGGCTGATAAGTAAATGGGGTCATAAAATAGAACCTTACAAGTAAAACAAGATAGTAGTGAAAAGCAGTGCAATAATCACCTACTTTTTCAAAAACTGCTCTTAAATCTTCCGTCTCCGATCTTTTGATAAGCTCAACAACATGCTGAGAACAAGATTTTAAAAAGCTATTAGTAGAAAGAAAATTATTAGCATTCGAATTTCACAAAGAAAAATCATATAAGTCAATGCCCAAAAATGATACAAATCTGTCTCCATAACAGACTTTATCCCATGAATATGTATTTATATTTTAATCAATCCAGACCACTGCTGTGATTATTGTTGTCATTTGTACTCCCAAATGTCCAGGTCTGACAAAGTGACTACTTTTTCCTTCTTCTCCACCATGGATCCAGTAATGTGATTAGGGCCATGGTTGGATATTGCAAACACCATTAATAGCAGGTTTTTTTTTAATTGTTGTATAATATGAAAGGGATGTCTAAGAAAAAATGCATGTAAGTGTAAACCTGTGCATTTTTTCAAACAATATCCAATTTGTCATTTAAAAATTGCTAAAATATACCCCATCCAAACAACTAGATGCATTGCATTATTTATGGCCTCGCTAGCTATTAGACATAATCTTTATGAAGCCTAAGGCTTAATTTTCGAAAAGCAAATTCAAAATGTGTAATATAATTAAATCCAGTTGTACAATTTTGTTTAAACAAGGGTGAACTGAAAAGTTTATTCTTTAAAAGAAACTAAATTTAACCAAATTAAAATAAAATAATATTTTCAGATATCCCAAGAATCATCTATAAAATAGGGCTGCGAAAATTAATAATTAATTTCTCGATTACCGTTAAAAATTTTTATTGATTAAATTTTTTTAACGATTAATCGACCCACCACTTATAAATGTACTGGAAGTCAAAAAGTAACATATTTCGGCCGATAAATATAAACTAATTTCCGGACGATTACGCGAACATTTTTGTTTTAAACTATTCACTTAGGTGATTGTTCAAAGTGTTGATAAAGGTTGTTTCCATTGAGAGAAATCGTTTGCCTACTCTGCAATGTTCCCTCTAAGTCTAAGCTCGTTGTTTCGTGTGCAAAGTTTTAAAAAAAATTATTGTGAAAAGTTGCACAACGTCCATTTTTTGTGTCAAATTTTCTGCGCAGTGATTCTAAACTCCTGCGTGGCGTCTTTAAAATATCTGCGCAGCGGCGCTGCTTAAAGGGAGCACTGCTACCAATGTTTTAACACTTCGCTTACATATCACCTGCAAACCAAACCTCCACTAAAGTATCAGAAACTTCAAATTAGACAATCTAATGCTATGTAAACAATTGTTCAGCTCGGCTGACTATATTGTCAATAAGACCCGCTCATCACTTGAACCAAGTAATGTCAATACACTTGTCTGTTTGGGTTGTTGATTAAAAAATGTCATATGAAGAAGACATTCCAGTGTTATTTCGATTTTCGACAAGTATGTTTAATAAATGTTACTTATGACACCATAAATTTCAATTTTTGGCTTTAATCGAAATTAACGATTAATTAATCGTTAATAATTAACGATTTATTTTAAATTAATCGATAACAGCCCTACTATAAAACAAATCACTAAATTAACAAACTCTTTGAGAGTAACATACTTAATGACGTGGTATGTATTAAATAATTATTCTGAAACTGGAATAAGGTCTTTAAAATACCAGAATGATTTTTATGAAAATTGTTAAGTATTTTCCAAAAATGTCATAGTATAGATTTATAGAATAAATGATTTGATTTGGTTTAGTCTTGGCACTCTTGGTGCCAAAGAAATCACAATATAATTGTAAATGTTCACACCCACATATAGCCTTATTCTCTCAGAGCACTGCTGAACATTTCAGTGTTATTAGTAAGCTGAGATCGAGAAGAATATTAATAAAAAATTTTGATAACCAGAGCTCAATCACTTGAACGATATATGCTTATTTTGTAGTTAACGATAAACGGAACAACTTTATTGTATCCCCGTTAACTGTTCAACACAAGGAAACAAGTGCAAATGACCTTGTTCAGTCTCCTCTCCTTAAAAATTTCAGGCTATTAAATTAATTTTCTGACCTAAAAATTAATTTGAGTGCAATACCTAAAAATAATAAACAAAATAAGTATACATGGGTAAATGAACTGAGCATCAGGAGCTCTTATAATCTAAGTCAAAGCTGTCACTTTACATTAAATAATACAGGAAAATTCAAATTAATTCAATGATAATTATTATTTTTAGGCTGTATGCTGAACAATCAAAAAGACATTTCAACATTTCATATATATAAATATATAAGGGCTGCGGAAATTATTGATTAATTTATCGATTAATCGTTAAAAATTTTATCGATTAAAATAATTTTAATCGATTCGATTAAAATTTAAGGAAATATTTATAATATTTTTTTTAAAAATTTAGTTTAAATAATACACTATTAATAATTAATAATAATTATTAATAATTTATATATATATATATATATTTACGTACAAACATCTCCCGCGTAATATTAACATTAATTTTATTAATATATGTTGACCGGCAGACGTCAACTATAAAATGGCTGACAGCCAGAGCCGTATTTACACCATTTTGGGCCCCCGGGCAAAGAAATAGTGTTGGGCCCTTCCCCCGCTGAATAAAAAATGAATATACATAATATATATAAATAAACATATTCCCATGGGGCCCATATGCTCGTGGGCCCCAGGGCAAATGCCCAACGGGACTATGCGTTAAGACGGCCCTGCTGACAGCATCAGCGCAGTTAAATTTAAACATATAACTAGAAAGTTGAGCAAATATGTTGTTTCTAAACTAACTGCGGATGGCAATGTCGAAGATGGTGAAAACGTTTACTGTGTCCACTGCCATAAACAATTCTCTTTTAAAGGATCAAATACATCGCTGACGTACCACCTTCGGCACAAATCAAGTATCACCACATTGTCACGAAATTTAGTCAAAATATTCTTAATTTTCAATGTCCGTGAGAAATGTTCAGTTTAATGACGTCATACATTTCTATTTTTGGTTTTAATCGAAATTATCGATTAATTAATCGATAATTTTTCAAAAGTTAACGATTAAATTTAAATTAATCGATAACAGCCCTAATATATGTATCTATAGGGCCAATATAATGCCAAATGGAAATTTTCTTTGTGATTATTCCTAAAACAAGACAAAAAAGGACAATAGTTTTTATCAGGCAAACTTATTTTAAAGATCTCTTGATTCTGTTGACATTCTGACACAGATGACTATTTGAGTTTGTAATTATTTTTTATGATTTATATTAATTAATATTATTTTAGCCTTGCCTGTCTATAATAACCAATGTATGTTTTATCTCCTTTTTTAAACAGGGTAGTCACATTACCTAGTTTCCAATTCAAGCGCACTTTACCCTGGTTTAGAGAGGCTCTAAAAAGTACTTTAAGGATTAAAAATTAAGGACAGTTCATCGTTTATTTCTTTTAGTAGCCTTGTTGTCAATTCATCTGGACCAGTAGATACGTTTATTTTCAAGTTATTTAGGCTTTAGGCTTAGGAGTTTATTTATAATAGTCTTTCATCTACGGTTATGATACCTATTTTATCTAAGTTTTTTGAAACTTCCTTGTCACCTGAGGCCGACATGCTGATGAAAAATATGTGTAGTGTGTTGACTATTGAGAATGGTAGCTTTGTACTCATCACTGAGACTATAGGCTATAGGTTTATATTATATCGTTTGGGCCTTTTAGTGAGGTCATTCCTGTACTGTATTCAATTTCTTTAGGCTTAATATTAGAACATAAGTTTTTATTGTCTTTAGACTTTAGAAATTACACTTTACATTTTTTACAGTTTACATGACATAATCATAATCAATTGGGAGATTTCGACTTAGTTTATGCATGAAGACAAATCATGAGTCTAATTTTGAACAATCTTTTATGCACATTGGTAGCCTTAAATATTTTAAAAAGGCTCTCTTTAAGAAATGAATTTCAACCAGTATTTTTTAATGTTATTTGATGTTTGTTTTGTAACTTTAGTTGGAACAAATTCTCATTGTTGATTTTATATTAAATTTATTCATTATTTTAGCAATTAAAAAAAAATTAAGATGTTCGATGATCAAAAATAATAATAAATTAAGAAATTTTATATTGAGATTATAAATTAGATTTTAAACTTTGAGCAGAATTATAATTTAATTATACTTCCATAAAAAGTCATTTGTTGTGATGATGTAATTTTGTAAACACGCCGGTGGTTTGACAAAAATATTACCTTTTTAGGTGCCTCGCACTGTGCCTTCATGATTGAAATTGGCCAAATCTTGGAGACTATATCCAATTTTTTCCCCTGAAATAAAATGTAAAAGAAATTATGCAAAGCGCATACTGTTATGAATCAGCATCAATCTTTTACAACACTTTTTACGAATGAAAGACGTACCGCTCCTTCGCCCGCCATGTTTCACCCTTGAGGTGAAGGTCAAAATATCCCCGCGTTGAGTGCGTGGACAGTAACCTTGACCTCCTAATCTCAGTACACTTTCGTCTTTTTTTCCCCTCTACTTCATTTTTGTCCCCCTTAAATAATCAAATGTTTAACTTATTTTATACAATTTCACTACCCACTGTTACAGGAGTGTTATTTCTGAAATGTACATTGGCAAGAATAAATATTAAATATAAAGATCAAGTTGTGATTCAATTTGATTCAAAGTTTTATCAAAATTCAAATCGAAAGTTTGGAAGGACTACAAATTTAAATAAGAAAAACCCGTAAAAAACCAAGTTTTTGACTATAAATCCTTTATGTACGAGAAGTAACTAAAAGAATGTTCATTATAATACGCAGCGCCAGACCATCCAGAAATACAAAATTGAAGTTGTGTCGTAAAACATGTTTAATATAATACGCACCGATCAGGAATATGTTTATAAAAAGAGCTGTCAATAAAATACGCACCTTATTGCGCGACAGAAAGGTTGTTCAATATAATACGCACCGCGACGCTCTATCTCAAAAAATAGCATGATACATAGGAATAAAAAAAATAATCTAAAAAATCAATAATTTAATTACGGTACATGCAATCGATCTGAAATTTTGATACATTGTTTTTATCATCGGTACGAAACTGCCTGCAAAATTTCAGCTCGCTATCTTGCGAGCAAGTGGGTTAAAAATCGATCAAAAGTTTTGGCGACAAGCAAGCAAGCAAGCAAGCAAGCAAGGTCGGTCGGTCGGCCGCAGACACCACGAGTTAATATAAAGGATTTAAAAAAAAATAAAAAAATATGTTTACATACATTTCAAGCTAAAAAGAAATATTGACCAAGCCAATCTATAATGATTTTTAATTGATAAGCCAATGAAATGTTGTCCCTTAACCCTGAACTAAACCGATGTTGTTGTTTTTTTTTAATAAACCTTTTAAATTTTAATGATTCTTATTTAATTTCAAATTTCTGTAAGACAATTTTTTATGTATTTTTAAAATGTATTTTTATTTAATTTACTTTGCTAGGTGCAAATCTTTTTAATGAATTTCATAAACTTCTCCTTGCTTAATTTATTGATTTGGCATAAATTTGTGCACAGGTTCATGTATTATAAAAGGTGTTCATAATGATATTTTTAAAAAATTATTTTTATATCGCATATTTAATTTCTTATAATGATGGCTGAAAGATTCAAACTATTTTCTGAGCATTGAGTTGAATTACCCACTTAAATCTCGCCTATTTGTGTGTCTGCCAGGAATCTTTTGAAAATTGGCGTTGTGTGTGTGTGTGTGGGGGGGGGGCTATGCCCCGGACGGCACTTTAATAGTGGGCCGTCCATAATGCACGTCACGCTTTTCTTTTTACCATTTTTAACTCCCGCCTCCCCCTTGTCACAGACTGTCACAAATCTCGGACACCCCCCCCCCTAAAGTACGTCACACTTTCGAACAAAATGTTGTTTTCTAATTAACAAAATAAGTAGAATTTAATATAAAACACCGTGACGTCAGACATGGCCGGACCCCCTCCCCTTGTCACAAACTGTCACACTTTTTTACACCACTCCCCCCCCCCTCTTTGGAGCGTAACGTACTTTATGGACGGCCCCTAACACAAAAGTTCTGAGTCCCCCTGTGTGACTACTTAGTTTGTGACTAAAAAATTATTTTCTGCTTTTTTATGCGAGAATCTACATTCCTCACTGCAGCTGGCCTCATCTTTTAAAACAGTTTTTTTTGGTAATTTTATTACGGCTTGTTTTTAAGGGTTGTTATATTTTCCTGTCATGCGCCGCGGTGCGAATTATATTGAACATACTTTTATAATATTTTTCTGATCTGTAAATGTTTATGTTAGTCCAACGCGCGGTGCGTATTATATTAAACATAATCAATACTTTTAGTTATGTCTCATATATAAGGGATTTATAGTCAAAAACTTTGTTTTTACGGGTTGTTTAATTTGTCATTTAAGTATGTATTTAGGGGCCGTCCATAAATGACGTCACGCGATTTTTGCCGATTTTTTACCCCCTCGCCCCTCGTCACGCGTCGTCACAAAAACTTAGACCCCCCCTCTAAAAATACGTCACAAATCTTTGACCCCCTCCCCTCGAAAAAACCCCCCCCCCAAAAAAAAACAACAAACAAAAAACACTTTATTTTCTATTTGAAAATAAGTATGTTTCAAATCACTTTTATTGTCATTTAAGTATTTATTATTTATTTAGTGAAGATCTACATTGTAATATCGTAACCCACGTGAAGCATTTTTAAAAAACGTTTTACCGGCCTTCAGAAAACGAACTGCGTTAACATCCTTAGATTATTTTTTATTTTAATGCATACAAATTAAACATTGACTATTAATCATCACGGTTAACGTCTTTGTTTAGAATTTTTTTTATTTAAAACTAACATTTTTTAAATGTATTTGTAAAAAAAATCCCTCAATTGACTGACGGGCATCCCGTAAGAAAGAGGTCTGTGAACAGAGGTAAATAACCTCATCTGGGGTCAAAAAGGGAATTCTTGGGGGCAATGCAGACTCATTTGGGACATATAACATCCACTACAATCCACTAGATATATTAAAATACGTAATGAGTACGTGTACGCTTGGAACATATGCCCATTATTGAACCGGTTCCTTCCAGAAAATGCATTTTTTAAAAATTTGACAACTATGTAGATTTCTTACCTACGTACTATACGAAGACACCCAAATCTACCCTACTTTCATTTATATTGACACGAGTGACAATAATCTTAATCCACATGACACGTTTGTGTAACGTATCCTTATCTGTGATATTTAAAATTAATGCCTTAAAAACTGAGCTAAGAAGAAAAGTTGTTTTGTGCTCCTCTCGAATTGCCATGTCAAGAATTTGATGCATTCAATAAAGTTAATGAATACTTGACAAATTTTAAATGGGCTCATTTACCATTATATCTAGAACAGTGCTTCTCAAACTTTCTAGTATGGCGGACCGGCAGGAATTTTTGCCATTGCACAAAGACCGGTGCACTATTTTCCCTGCACTGACATTTCTTTTTCTTTTTTTTAAGAACATCTGCGGACCGGCAGCGGATGGCCCACGGACCGGCACCGGTCCGCAGACCACCACTTTGAGAAGCACTGATCTAGAAGACTAGAATGGCCAGGGGCGTTTGACTAAAAAGCAATCGAACAATTATATCAAACTTAAAACATTTTTAATTCTATCAAATAGATTCCCTCCCCCCTCCCCTTTTAAATAAAAATGATATTCCCCCGTCGTTTTGACTTAAAATATCTACACATAATCCTATTCAGATCATTTTTAGACACTTGTCATGCCTGTAAAACTCACCAGTAGCATTTTTGGGTGGGGGTGGGGGGCTAACGACGCTCCCCCAAATCCCCGAGTCAAGTGAGCAGAACCTAGAGTCTGGGGGTGTGGGGGGGGGATGGGTAACGCACACATAAACTTGTCTATTTTGGGGTAACGGGCAAAACAGTCCATGACAGAACCAAACGGAGCTGGGGTTACATCACAAATGCTTTGATGTCAACATCAAACGACGCAGTGTAACAATTTCATATGTTTTCTTGTGGATTCTCAAACTTAAGGATTATAATTAGATTTAATTTTCATGTCTTGATAGCTTACGCCAACCAGCGTCTGATGGCCTACCGACCGGCACAATGAGAAGTCATTAAATAAATTGTAAGGGACCAAATATTTCAGTGGAAGTTTTATTTAAAGTTACCCTTTTGATGTGACGTCACACTTCTTCAACCCCCCTCCCTCCCCCTCGCCACGCATCGTCACAAAAGTGTGACCCCCCTCCCCCCTAGGTGCGTGACGTCATTTATGGACGGCCCCTGTGACGTCACATTTCTTCAACACCCCCTCCCCATCGTAACACATCGTCACAAATGCGTGACGTCATTTATGGACGACCCCTTACTGTTATTCGTACTAAAGTTAGTAACTTATTATTTAAACATTTAAATCAAATATTTAATTAAGTGTAAATATTTCAACCCGTCACCACACACATGCAGATAAGTGAGGCTGTTTTCAGAGATATTCACTGGTTTGGACTAAAGAGCTTGAAAACTAAAGGTGTCGTTTAGTCAAGCGAAACCACGAATATTGCTCGTGCTAAACGACCTCACTCTGATTGGGACTTTATTAAGAAGTTTATCGAGCAATTATTTCAATATTAGATTCAAACAATGGAAGAATTCCAATTTTACGCCACACCACTGTCGGACGTTAACACTCATGATCAAAAAGAAATGTCGAAATATACAAATAAGTTGTGGATTGTGGATGTATTAGATATGTAATTTTCTGTAGTCTCAGGAACATTTATTTCACTGGGTAGTAGTAAAGACTATTCCTTTCAATAAAAATTAATTGCTTTATGTATTCTTCATTTTTTAGAACCTTCTAGATCAGGGGTGGCCAGACCAGTAGTAACTGAGAGTCGTTTCAACAATTAAAATTTTTGGAGAGCTGTATTGAAAAATTCCTATTTGGGATGTTTAAAAAGTTATAGCTTATTCAAATTTAGTGGTTTAAACTAGGGCTGCGGAAAATAACGATTAATTAATGAGATTAATCGTTTAAAATTAATTTGATCGATTAAAATTCTATTTAAATTTAAGAAAATATTTCAATTTTTTTCCAATTTATTAATAATTTATATATATTTTTTAACATACACACTTTTCCTTCGTTTTATTATTATTTATTTAGACGTGCATATGTAAAAAAAAATGTTTTTCTTCCTTATTTCTTGCATAGCAAAAAAAAATTGCTGTGTTAAGTCACAAATTTTGGGAGCCATGGAATTACCGCGACTTTACCGATTTCACGAAATAATGAATCGTGACTTTACGGAATCTTTATATGCGTTATAAAAAGATAATTAATCGAAATTAATAGATTAATCGATTAATTTTTTCCCTGAATAATCGAACACATTTTTTAAAATCAGTACCAGCATTTTAAACGTTATTACCCTAACCTTATGTTGAAGTAATATATAACATATTTTATATGAATAGAAACAAACTGCTTTTAGAATCATAATATAGTGAACATTAATTGTTATGATTCTGCCGAAAAAGTCTATCCATTAGCAAGTTTCTTTAAATCTGGTTAGTAGCTAGTAATTATTTATTGAGCGAGTGGCGTCTTTCAGTGCCACTGAGTTTAAATGCTCTTTTACAGCCACACAACGAACGTACAGAGCCAATTATGACGTATATTGAATATCTGTTGATTCACCAAGAGCCAAACTGAATGCTACACAGTTCTTTAAATCGTTCATCATGTTTCCTTCAATATCAGAGTTAATGTCTTAAATACGTCATTCAGTGGTGTGGAATGACATCGGAATTTGTGTTACCAGTCGCCGAAGTCTGGAATTATTTGGATCTATAATGAAAATTAAGTCCTGCATGGATATTCTTCTAAATAAAATCCCAATCAGAATAAGGTCGTTTAGCACGAAAAATGTTCCAAGAGATGGCATAACTTGCCTCAGTTGAAGTGACAACTTCTTAGCTGTAAGTAGAAAGTAGTGTCTGCTGGTGGCACATTCCAGACTTTAACTCAGCAGGATTGCTTTTTCTTTAAATCAGATTGCAGTGTATACCGGCAATACCGCGAAGTAAACTCTTCATGACTTTTTTCTTAATGACGCTACAGATAGTTAGCTTTGTAATTTACTGGCGGTGTTTGGCAGATGAAGCAAATTGGCCTTCCGTCTTTATCGATAAATGCAAGTCCTCTTTCCATTCTGGTAGAAAACTTCAATTTTCTTCTATATATTATCATTTAATGCTACTTGTTGCCATATGTTATGTAAAATTTTAAATTATAGGTTACCAACTATGGGGCCGTCCATAAAGTACGTCACGCTATTTTTGATAATTTTTAACTCCCCCCTCCCCCTCGTCACAAACTGTCACACATCTTGGACCCCCCCCTAAAGTACGTCACACTTTCGAACAAACATGTTTTTTATTAACAAAATAATCAAAATTTAATATAAAACAGCGTGACGTCACACTTGGGCGGACACAAACTGTCACACTTTCTTACACCCCCTCCCCCCTCTGGAGCGTGACGTACTTTATGGACGGCCCCTATATTAGGACTAACAGTAATGACTTCGAAATGTGCACTTTTACCGGAGCCGTAGCAATAATTTTAACACTTAAAATATTCAACCAATCAGAAATCAATCGCTCTATTAAACTTTTAAAATTGAAATCAAGCCAAAAATATTTTCAACCCTTTGTTGTGGTCAAGATTTTTAATAAAAAAACTTTCGTTTACTTTTTTATATCTAATATTTCAACAAAAAAAAAGTTTTAATTTCATAAATTTTTTGCGAGCCGCAATGTGAACACAAAAGAGCCGCATACTTTTCTGCATTATAACTTTTCTAAAGGAATTCGTTATTTTAATATAATTAATTTTGTTTTGCATTTTAACCTTTAAATAAAAAATAAAGACTGTTCAATTTATGTCTCTAGTCATATTGAAATAATTTTCTAAGAAGTGTCCACAATTTTGTCTAATATTCAAAAACATGTATTAGATCACGAAATGAAAAATAAATGTTAAATTCATTATTTTAATTTTGATCTTGTACAATACAAAAGCTGTCTATAAAGAAAATTATTGCACTATACGCCTATCTATCATTTATTTTTAGTATTGCACCCATTTAGTTTTGTTAAATGTTGATACGAGCTGTGTCGGTTGCACTGCGTTGTTTAGGCAAAAATGCCAGACAGAAGAAAGTTTTGTATATTTAAAAAAAATAATTGCAAATAGAACATGCCAATTGTTTTGAGCCCTATGTACATTTGAGTGTTAAAAAAATTAGATTGTTGAATAGTATTTCTAAGTTAGAATTTAATGCCTTACGAATAAATGACGTCACACACCCAGGCCCAGATTTAAGACACCCAGGGAACCTAGGCACTTTTTACTTTTGGGCCCCCCAACCATCTCGAAGCAATTTTGGAAATTTAGCAAATTAAATGCTGCAGTACAGAACATGTAATTTGTTTTGACTTTAGTGACTTTAATAAACATCAAAATAATATTCGTCTTCAGAGACATATCTCACAATGAAAGAAAATGTATCTACATGAGAAAATTCCGGAGTAGAGTCCACAGAAATAGAGAAATATTTTGATTTTTTTAAAAATCCCAGTAACGATTGTATTGTAATTATTTCTTTTTCTTCCTTTTCTACCATGATATTAATCATTTCATCGCATATTTTTTGACGAAAGATATGATGTTGTGCCACTTCCTTTGTTACCGTGGCGTTTTATGTGTAAGTCCAGAAAAGGATCAAACTCAGCCAAAACTTCTATGGTCATAACATAGTTCCCACTGTTTTTAAAAAAAAATCCTAATCAGAAAGTGAGCTCACAACAGCCACAATGCGCCTCAAAACCTATTCGGTGGCTCCCTGGCTTCCTATTCCCCGATCTAACATTTTCCCTGTCAATATATTGGTGACCAAAGGTATGCAGGTGAAATTGTAGAAGGCCATCTAGTTAAATGCATTAAAACGCATTGAAACCTTTGGCAGGTCCCCATAAACTACCTGTGACATCTCCCTGGCCTCTGGTCAAGTCAGTCGACATTAAAAAATTGTTCTCCCGGTCCCTGTCAATTATCTGTAATCTGAAACCCAAATCCCTGGCTCGGGCGGTGTCTTGTCCTGTGTGTGGTATGGGGAGGGGGGGAAGTCGGGGTCGTGCCGTTTTCTTACTGGTGGTGCAATCTGTCACACCCACCCTACGCCTTCTCCACAATATCGCAACAGCAGCTCAGAAACGCGGCTTACAATGACAAACCAACACAAACGAACCCCGTGCACTTGACTACTGGGCAGTGTATGCAAAATGTAGTAAAAATATTTATTATACTATTATTTTCGATAAAGCTTTTTGATAATGAAGCCAAGCTTTTGGGCTTATGTAAAGATTCCACCACCGGGGCCCCTTGGCTGGCTGGGGCCCTAGGCCCGGGCCTTGTGGGCCTAGGCGGAAATCCGGCCCTGCACACACCAAGGGGGAGGTGGGGGTCAATATATTTGTGACGATGTGTGACGAGGGGATGTTTGAGAAATGTGACGTCATATCAAAACTCGCAACTTCAAATAAAAGTTACACTTAAATATTTTTTCCCCTACAATTTATTTTGTGAAATTTTACATGGGCTTCACGCGTGTTACGATATTAGAGTGCAGCCTTACACTAAATACATATTTAAATGACAAAAAAATGAGTTAAAATATGCTCTTTTTCAAATAGAAAATACGGCTTTATGGAGGGTGGGGGCGCATAGCTTTGTGACGTCATATTGGAGAGGGATCTAAGTTTTTGTGGCCAAGCGTGACGAGGGGGGGAGGGGGGTGAAATATAGGCGAAAATCGACTGAAGTTATTACTTCTTTGCGTTTAGCGTTTCCTTAGGTAATTTACTGAGTTAACTCTTGTCAGTGAAATATTTAAACAATATATTAATTTTTAAAAAAAGAATATGCACTAAAGGTGTACAATTTTTTTTCCTGAAAGGAAGAAATTCTCGGTAGCTTCAATCAATGCATTTCACTCTTTATCCAAATATTAATTAAAATTCTTTAATGAAAAAAAAATAACTTGAGAATGGAAACCTTATCGTAAGCGAAATAAAAAATATAAGAAATATAAAAAAGAACGGATCTGTTGTTTGGTCCATTTGAAGCTATGGGAGACCTCAAGAATAATACCGTCTTTATGAATCAGCATCTATTGAATTAAGGAAAATACAAATATTATAATTTTAAAAATAATTTAATTATAATTAAATTTCCGCCCTATAATGTTAAAATAACATGATTTATATATAATTTGTGTGTGTGTGTGTGAATGTTAGTGAGTGCGTTCAAGAATGATTTACAGCTGAAAGAAAATGGTGTACTTTGGCTTTTGACTCGACTGCATGCCGTTTCCGTCTCGTGTAAACGTCACAATTTGATGTTAAAATTTAGATTTTTAAAATTATGTAATGAATGACGTCACAGTTCTTTGGACTGATTTGGGACGCTTCCTACTACATCTTTACAATTGTTGTTTCACTCACCCTCATTAATTATAAATGGTATACGCGTAATTATGACTCCTCCCCCTCCCCTTTCACCAACCCTTCCCCATTTGCCCATTCATCCAACTCAAAGTATCACCCTACAAATATTACAAAGAGAGAATCAAGCCATGACCCGTGAAAAAAAAAGATTAATTTATTATTATAAATACAAATTAAGATCCATTAAAAAATGTTGTAACTTTTTCTGAAACTTATTCTACAGCATGCTTCCTTGTTGATGTCTACTTGGACTCAACACTGGATAACTTTCAGTTGATCTACTTACTTCTTGCTGCTTTTGTATGTTCGCTGAGGAAGGCTTTTTTACCGATATTTTCATTGTTTAGCTGCGTCTTTCCAGTCTTACCTATACAATATCCAAACCCTTATTTTTTAAAGTAATTTAAGTAGTGAAGTTGAATGATTAGCCGAGTTTAAAGTCACCTTATTAGAGTAAATGTTGGATAATGGCCTGTCGTAAGCATCTAAAATATGCCCATATGTTGTATGCAATATATGATTATTTAATTGAAAGTCAAAGTTAGCGGGTGTTAGGCTGATAAACCGGAGATGGTCTTGGAAAGGGGTTTGTGATAAACACATCACTCTTTTGTGTGGCGCTTTCTATGTGTTGCAGTTACTATATGATTACCTACCCACTTTAAAAAAACCCATTAAAAACTGAGTGAAAATCGGAATTTTAATGTTCATAGCGTATTGGTTTATTAAATCAAAATCTTACGGTACATAAGTTTTTTTGTTGTCTTTTTTTGTTGTTTTTTTGTTTTTGTTTTTTGCCAAATGTATTTTCTTTAAAAATTCTTGAAGTAAAGGTTCAGCACATTAGCACACAACAAAACAGAAATATTTATTTTAAAATGAAGAAACGTTTTTTTTTCAGATGTAGGAATAAAATGTGTCAATTTATTCTCAAAAATATTTATTATAAATTTATATCTGATTATGAAAAAGTAAATTTCCAGAATGAACTTACGAAAAAAAAGTGATCATAATAAAAAAAAATGTAATACAATCTCTACATGATGTTAACAATTAAATACCATGACAAAATCACAATTTTATACGTTTGTATGATTGCCTTTGCGTTTATGTTATGTGTTCACCAGACCAGCTAGTGGATGTATGGAATGTACAAATGTATGTGTAAAAAAATGACCGTCTTGTCCTCGAGCTGTTCCACTCTAAACCATGAAATGACAAAAATGTCAGATCGAAATCGTGTGTTGAATGTAGAAATTCGAAATATCGAAACGAAAGTTTTGGTGCTACAGGCACACACGTGACGCTCAATCACATTGATCTAAAATGTCTTGAACATAATAGAACCAGTTCTAGTATTCTAGAGAAGTAGATCTGTACAGAAATAACAGAAATTAATCAAAAGATTTGCATATTATATAATCTTCTGATTAAGTTCATATTTCACATCAACGGATCCTGGTTCATATTGTCTTTACGTCATCTAGGGCGATGTTGTGGTTCCTTGGTGTAAAGACATTAAATACATAAGTTGTGGGGGGTGTATCATTGATCAGGATGAACAAGATTAGCAGTTTCTGAATGAACCCCCCCCCCTTCTGTTTCACTGTGCACGCTATCTACACTATTGAAAACGTACAAACATTATATAGCAAAAGATTGTGAGTATAGCATATCGTGTAAATGTTCAAATTTTTATCATGCATAGAGTTTATATATTTCATTAAATTTTGAATGTCTTAAACGCACGATGTTTACAAGAGATATTTTGGATTTAATTGATTTTTACTGTTACATGAACTTGTTTTTTTTTCTTCTTTTTTTTTCCATCTTTAAATGTTTTTACGTATAGTGGATAATCGAGAAATCGGAGAGAGTCCTTGGATTTTCCCTGAAAAAATCGCAAATTAAAGAGTCTTATGTCGTAATAAGAAAAGAAATAAAAATATCGACCTTGACTGCAATGGGATAAGGAAACCTAGAGGACTCAAGCTAAGACTCTTCAAGTATTAAGCGTAATGTGGTCTAGGTCTATGTACATTTTATGTAAAAACATTCTTTGATAAAGATTGTCATGCAGAAATGAAGTTTGGCATAACTTGTTATTTGTGAGTAATAGATAATCACCTTGTTAGAGATTATGCAGATGACTCACGTTTCCTGCTGCACGTGCTTCGTCATCGTCTCATGATGTTTACATTCGACATGAAATCATGCAATAAACATTGTTCAGCCAGGTTTTTATAACCGAGGCAAAACAATGGTAATAAATGAATCAAGAACTTTACATTTTATTCTATATACAAATATAGATCATCAATGCGTGAATAGAATAATATGTATGCATTCTATGTACACGTGAAAGCATCATTAATTAAAAATTGACAATGTAACAATCAGTGGGAAATAGTATGAATTTCATCATAAAACTAATTCTTAACTGAATAAGAATTATTCAGATCACAGATTAGCTCAGGAGAGAAAGCAATTTTCAGTCACCTCAACAGAACTTTTTTTTTAAAATCAGAGAAGGGGATGAAATCTTAGCATTACTTGGGGCCTTTGGGCGAGTTGGAAATGTGGGGACTGAAAACAGGAAGTTATGTTTTTATAAGCCCGGGTCGGTTGCCACTTTGCAACCCAAGGCTGCCAACGATTGTAGTAGTTCCATTTATAGGAATGAACTACTTAATGACATAGCCCAACTTATAGTTAGGACTTAATTAATGACATAGCCCAACTTATAAGTATGACCTACTAAATGACACAGCCCAACTTATAGGTATGACCTACTAAATGACATAGCCCAACTTATAGTTAGGACTTAATTAATGACATAGCCCAACTTATAGGTATGACCTACTAAATGAATGAAATATCTCAACTTATAGGTATGACCAACTAAATGACATAGCCCAACTAATAGGTATGACCTACTAAATGACAGCCCAACTTATAGGTATGACCTACTAAATGAATGAAATATCTCAACTTATAGGTATGACCAACTAAATGAAATAGCCCAACTTATAGGTATGACCTACTAAAGGACAGCCCAACTTATAGGTATGACCTACTAAATGAATGAAATATCTCAACTTATAGGTATGACCAACTAAATGACATAGCCCAACTTATAGGTATGACCTACTAAATGACAGCCCAACTTATAGGTATGACCTACTAAATGAATGAAATATCTCAACTTAAAGGTATGACCAACTAAATGACATAGCCCAACTTATAGGTATGACCTACTAAATGAATGAAATATCTCAACTTAAAGGTATGACCAACTAAATGACATAGCCCAACTTATAGGTATGACCTACTAAATGAATGAAATATCTCAACTTAAAGGTATGACCAACTAAATGACATAGCCCAACTTATAGGTATGACCAACTAAATGACATAGCCCAACTTATAGGTATGACCTACTAAATGACAGCCCAACTTATAGGTATGACCTACTAAATGAATGAAATATCTCAACTTAAAGGTATGACCAACTAAATGACATAGCCCAACTTATAGGTATGACCTACTAAATGACAGCCCAACTTATAGGTATGACCTACTAAATGAATGAAATATCTCAACTTATAGGTATGACCAACTAAATGACATAGCCCAACTTATAGGTATGACCAACTAAATGACATAGCCCAACTTATAGGTATGACCTACTAAATGACAGCCCAACTTATAGGTATGACCTACTAAATGAATGAAATATCTCAACTTAAAGGTATGACCAACTAAATGACATAGCCCAACTTATAGGTATGACCTACTAAATGAATGAAATATCTCAACTTAAAGGTATGACCAACTAAATGACATAGCCCAACTTATAGGTATGACCAACTAAATGACATAGCCCAACTTATCGGTATGACCTATTTAACGACATAGCCCAACTTTTATGTATGACCTACTTAATGACATAGCCCAACTTATAGGTATGACCTACTTTTAAATGACATAGCACAACTTATAGGCATGACCTACTTAATGACATTGTCCAACTTATAGGTATGACCTACTTTTAAATGACAACGCCCAACTTTTAGGTATGACCTACTTAATGACATAGACCAACTTTTAGGTATGACCTACTTAATGACATAGCCCAAAGTTATTACCCTAACATTCGTGTGTAGCTTCGGACTTACAAGGTCCACTGAAACACTGTAGGAGTAGACATCTTGATAAAGGCTTTGATATCTAAAAATGTTTTGTGCACTTGTGGTGCGGACTCAGCATTATATTAGCACATTTTAAAGATAAATGTACATTTTAAATATTTTATCTGACACAGAAATTATCATACAAATAGCCACAATAACTATTAATTATGTGTATATTTTAAAATCCCTTCAAAACATTTTTAAATTAGCTTTCATGATGCTTTCTTTCAGTGTGAAAAAGTATCACAGACCTTGCAGAATTAAAATTTAAAAGCTTGAAAATATTATTTAGTAATTTAAAAAAAAAGGCTAACTTATCTTCTCATTAAAAAAAAAGATTCATGTATTTCTCTTTCAAATGTCTCTCAGATAAGTGTCCATGCTCGATTGAAAACTTGGGTTGAATATTTTCTGCTTTAACTTGTTCTCGGCCTCCCTGTCACTTTTGCTCGTGTTGTCCACCTTCTTTCCAATGGTTTGGATGATGTCGTTCAAATCTCGGTCCACCATCTTGTCCAGCCGCTCGATCTCCTCTTCTAGGGGCGTACGCCGCTGAGGGGTATCACGGGATGCGGCTCTTCTCTCGGGAGATTTTCTTGCCACCGGCGAAATGGCTCGAGCCGCCACGGCCGCCATCCTTTCGACGATTGGCTCGTCAATCTCCGCCCTGGGCTTGGCGGCCTCGACACGCCTCGGGGGCGTGGCTAGTCGTCGAGGGGGGTGGTGACGGAGATCGTGGAGGCGTGTCGCGGCTCTTCTGTTGCGATCTTTGTCTCGGAGTTTCACTAAGTTTTGGAGACGGGGTTCTTCTAGAAGGTGAACGCCTCCTTTGCGGTGGAGGAGATCTGGGTTTTGGAGAGTCGTACGCCTCTGACGCCTTGACCTTTGCCGCCTGGACGATGTCTCCTCTGCTGTCTCTTCTCTCTGTCCTCCTTTCATCTCTCACGTCTTCTCTTCCCACACTCCGCCTGTCTTCGCTTCTGACCTCATCTTTTCTCTCATAGCTCTGCCTGTCCTCGTGTGTATTTTCAGCTCTCTTGTAATCATCCTTTCTTTTTTCTTCTCGTCTCGTTTCTTCATTCTCTCTATGTTCACTTCTTTCAACGCTCCTCCTATCGTCCCTTCTAACCTCATTTTTGGCGTAATAATCTTCCCGTTTCTTCTCCACCGTTCGCACGTCCTCTTTTCTATCATCCTCCTTACTGTAATCCTCTTTTCTATACTCATCTTTTTTATAATCTTCCTTCCTATAATCATCTTTTTTATAAACCTCTTTTCTGTCTATTTCCTTCACATCTCTCGTGTCAACGCGCTTATCAACTTCCTTCTCAACTCTCGAAGAGACTCTTCTATCATCTCTTCTATCATCTCTTCTATCATCACGTCTGTCTTGTTCGATCACTTCCCTGTGTTCTTTTTGATAGTCCTCTCGCCTGTCCTCTCTGTACACCTTCTTGTCGTCTGTCTCATGCCTCCTATCATCACGGTACTCATCTGATCTGACCTCCCTGTCCAACCTCTTGTGCTCTGTCTCCCTGTCGTCCACCACCCTCCTCTCGACCCGCCGGTCACTACTCGCGGCAACCGCCGTCGCCGCAACGATGGTGCTGTCCTCCCTTTTGTCAACTACGAATCTCTCTCGCTCGACGACCTTCGACCTTTCATCGTACCTTTCAGAACTGTTGACCTTCTCCTGACGGGAATCGGTGATCGGTGGCAGGACGGTATGACGGTACATGTCGGACGACTGCCTGACGAGGGTTTTGTCAACAGCCGACGGCGGTGTCGGGGATCGTTTCTTGGGGGGAGTTGCAATACGCACTGGTGGCAGGTGTTCTTTCCTCTGTTTATAGAAAGCAAATGATATGTGGATAGTTAAAATTGGCAATATAACTTAGGTGTTTTTTAAAATTCATTTTTATTTTTATTTAAAAAATTGGGGGAAAAAAACAACCTTAAATTATTATTTATTTATTTGAAATGACAAAACAAAGAATTTATGTTAAAAATATTAACATCAGTCATCTAGCTTTATTCGCAATAATAGCTGTAATTTACAATTACCTTACTTTCTTTTGCATCACGTCTTCCAAGTTTTATTTTGTGCTTCTGGTCAATTATTTCTTAATATATAAAAATGGTAACAGCTTACGTGCAATACGTCATCATCAAGTTCGACATACACATCTCTGGCAGTTGCCTTGGGTTCGTATCCATTCTGAAATAGAAATGAATGCATTGAAAACACACATATATATCTTGTACTTAGATTGTCTTAGTTATTTGTTTATTATAAAAATAAATAAGTCCGATGTATTATTTATTAAAAAGGAAAAATAAATACATTTTTAAACAAATAATAAAAAGTTATAACATAAATGGCTGAATTTAAAAAAAATTGCGATGTGTTTTGAAAATAAAATCCCCTATTGCAGACGAAAAGAGAATGTATTTATTGAAAAATATATCATTGTTGGATTTTATGAAAGTAACCTTACAAGAAGACACATTAAAAAAAAAGAATAAAAGTCAAATTATTTGGAGAAAAACATTTTTTCGAAGAGCTCTGACAAGAAGAAAGAAGATAGACCTATAGTTATTTACATATATTGATCTGAAATATTTTTCGAACATTGAAAAAAAAACAATCCGATTGTGATACCACATCTGACATAGTAATTTAATTTGTTTGTTTTGTTTTTATTTATATTTATATGTTTGTTTGTTTGTTTGTTGCAACACAAAATCTTGAATAGATACGCACTTTATGGGGAGGGTTTAGAGAGCACAAAATTGAATGTATCGATTAAATGAATCGCATATCTTCTCAAACTCAGCTAACTACTATTACAAAACGACAGTAACCAAGAATTATTGTTTTAAAATAAATAAAACATATCAAAGGCAATCACTTTCTGCGTGAAACCTGGTCTGCGCTAATGTGGGTCCACAGTAAGTTGAGTAAGACTAGCATTATAAATTATTTACGGGCGTTTA
This sequence comes from Ampullaceana balthica, assembly GCA_944989445.1. NCBI lineage: Eukaryota > Metazoa > Mollusca > Gastropoda > Lymnaeidae > Ampullaceana > Ampullaceana balthica. The sequence continues at coordinate 30,669 of CALYLW010001714.1, read as the reverse complement.
AAATCACGAAAGTTGTTTACATTTAAGAGCCACGTGGAGCATTAAAAAAGAAGATAAAACGTATAAAAAACAAAGCAATGATATCAAAGAAAAAAATATGTTGATTTTAATAAAAGCCTTAAAGAGATTGGCGGGGTCATAACAATTTCTTTCTTAATAACTGACTGATGTGATGTGCTTTTTTTGGCCGTTAGTACTATTACTATTATTGTTATGGCAAAAATCTTTAGCCTCTAGGGACGTGATGCAAAATAGTTGCGGCCGATAGATTGACATCATTTTTATGAATAGCGTAATGGTTTAATATCAAAGTTCAGACATATTAAACTGAAACCAAATTGAAAAATAGTGTTTCGAAAATTAGAAAAGAAAAACAGATGTTAAAGTTGTCATGATGTGTCAATTATTCTTTTCTTAAATACACAACACGTGCCAACCAACTCACTTTTAAAAAATAAAAACTTAACATAAACAATCATAAAAATGTTGAGAACGCTTTTTGAAAATCTACTCTAATGTTTCAGTTTGCCAATCCTGAGCTTTTAAAGGTAATTTAGAATATTAGCTAAGGAATGGAAGTATCTTTACGAGGCTTAACAGGCCGACAAAGAATATTGTAAACTGAGCTCCACACAGAACTATTTGGCTTAAAGCGTGTACAATTTATGTAAATTCTCAAAGTACTAAGACTTTTTTCATGACATCCAATATTTCTCAACTACCAGCAAGTAAATTAAATATGATATATGAATATGATTTTCATTTAATTCGATAAATAAAATACAATACAACAAAATTGATACAAACATGAGTAGCAAAATTACGACAGACTGAGTGATAAAAGGAAAGCATACAAACGACAACATTAAAGGAAGTAACAAAACTATTTGATAAATTAAAAGCTTTGTTGACAGCAGATTTTGTCTGAATAGAGTTCCCGCAAAAATCTTGTTATAAGTTATTTTATTAGGTATGTCTAATAACAAAACAAAGTTATTTATCATCAATCTCTTTCATAAAAAAGATTTACACTATTTTGCCATATCCGAAGAATTGGAGTTCCAAAGTAGTCAGTCTTCTGTAAAGTATGTCATCGTTAAATGACTCAAGATTTTCTTACTTGTGAGGCTAATAGCATATGTAGAAAAAATAATCATTTAAATGATATTTTAAAAAAATGTTTTTCTGGACCAATTAATAATAAAATATCTTTTTGCAAATCTTTCTACACCATTCAAGCATAAATGTCTATTTGCAAATATTTCTACACCATTTCAATCATAAATGTCTATTTGTAAATCTTTCTACACCATTTCAATCATAAATGTCTATTTGCAAATCTTTCTACACCATTTCAATCATAAATGTCTATTTGTAAATCTTTCTACACCATTCAAGCAAAAATGTCTATTTGCAAATCTTTCTACACCATTTCAATCATAAATGTCTATTTGCAAATCTTTCTACACCATTTCAAGTATAAATGTCTATTTGTAAATCTTTCTACACCATTTCAATCATAAATGTCTATTTGCAAATCTTTCTACACCATTTCAATCATAAATGTCTATTTGTAAATCTTTCTACACCATTTCAATCATAAATGTCTATTTGAAAATCTTTCTATACCATTCAATCATAAATGTCTATTTACTAAGTTGTTTGAAACTTATTTTCTTGTTTGTCTTTGTCAAATCTTGGGTTTAAATTATCATCCACTTCCAAGTTTTCAATTTGCTTATTTAATCTCCGAGGATAATGGATGTTAACAAAATTGTCATTTTTTAATGATTGGGATATTCGATATTGGAATTTGTCATAATTCGATTAATATAATAATAATAAAAGTTAATCTTTTTAGTTTCTTGGGTCATGATTAATTGTTGAGAATAATGAACACTGTAACTGTAACTAACAAAGCAGTTTTAAAATAAACCGCTAGATATGCAAATAAAGCAGCAAGCGTGAAAATAACAACATTTTCAACTGAATCGATGAAATGAGGATGATAAAATTGAAAATTCCTTGAGTAAAATAAAAAATATGTACCATTAAAAAATATTTGAATCATGTTTTTACTTTAAAATATAAATATAATCACCGCCAAACAGATTTATATATACTTAGTTAACCCAAAGCAATTAAATTCATTTATTTCGTGAGGAAAAAAATCTGTTTTATAAAGAATTAATCTTTATAGTCTAATGCTATTCTGATGGATGCTAATAGGAAGTATAACGCCAATTTTTTTTAGAGAATAGACACATGAAATAAGTGCTAAAGTTAGCTGACAAAACTCGCATTTTAGTAACGCGCCTTTTTAATGATAATTACGTGTGGGGTTTGCTTTTCGTGGCCATTGAAAAAAGCGTAACATCGGAATGTACACAAGTACTAGAATTTTTTAATTGAGATAATACATTTCAATGCAAGCTAAAGATTTGAAAACAAGAATAACACACATCTACTGGATGATTGGGGCAATTCATTAAAATCCGTTTTTTTATTACTTTATACAGTTTATGCACATTATCCTCATTATAAAATGCCCTACACACAAACAACCGAACCGCATGTTGAAAGATGGTGATCGCTGAGAGATTTTGAAGAAGAAAAAACGATAAAGACGCGATTTGCTTACTAGTATGGGAGACTATTAAGTCGTTATTCTTTTAAGATTACTGTTAAATAAGTCATTTAAGACAACTCATTCAAAAAAAAACGCTCGAAAATCCTAAAACATTTACCCATTCAGTTTCAGACGCCCGTGGCTATATAAGTGGCTGTTTGATGAAACTAAAAGTTAAATAATATAATTTTCGCTATAATATTAGGAGGTGCCCATCCCTTCTTTTAAGGACTCCTTATGTAATTACAAAAGTGTATTTTAAAACATAGGAATTAGCGGGGCAATAACACATACATAAAAAGGTGTAGGAAATGGTTTGAAAGTTATTCGTGTTCAAATCTCTTGGGATTATATATTTTAAGAGGTTTTTAGACGATTATGCCGGATAGAGATTCCGGAATTTCATGAGGCAACCAAACTGCCTTAATGAAAATATTTTGCATAACGTGTGTTTGTCCGTCTCCTTTGTTGTAGAAGGACTGTACCAGGGATGAGGTTAGCATTTCGTACTTACAACTTTAACTCTTAGCAGTTGCATAAAGTAATCTTTACATTAAATTCAATGCTTAAATCGAAAATAGCCATGTATATACTCTGTTCTTACACTGAAATAAATGCTATCACTTTGTATGTGCACATAAGGTTAACAAAAATAAAGGTAGCTATATGCTTCCACATACTGCGATACACTAGTTTCAGACAAAAGAGTATTAATCTTAAAAAAGGCTTGAGTCAATATTTTCCACGTGTTAACATTCTCTCACTCAGTTTGACATGATAAAAACATCAATTAAAAGCTGTACCAAAATAATAATATAGCAAATGTGATTTTTTCCCCCACCGAAAACACACACCATTTACGGTGGTATTCATAGTATCTCTCTTAATGGCAATGTCTTCCAGGCGGGCATAACTTACATTGACCCTACAATGAAAGCATTTCATTGGTGGCATTTGCCATCTCACGACACACACCTATTCCGAATGTAAGACGGAACTTGAAATGAATGTTAATAGTTATTTGTAGGTAACTGTTGGTGCAGAATTAATATATAACAGCCTCGGTCAAAACCTCTATTAGAGTTATTTATTTGTTTTCAGTTACTGCTCAGTTTTATTTTGATCTTTAGTGCTTATCGTTTGCTAGTAAAGTGTTTTTTCCCCTCTTTCTTTCTCTTTATTATTATTATTTTTGCATGTTTGTGTGTGTGGGGGGAGGTATTTTTGTTAAAACTATTTGCTACACAAAATAATGAGGCAATTGTTCTCAACCCTGATCAATGCTCCCCTCATAAAAACAAAACGGTAACAACTTCAAACGTCGTCGCCATCATCATTCATTTCCATCACTTGGCAACACGGAAGAAATAAACTGAAATTTCTCAAATTTTAAAAGCATTTATTTTGACCACGATAAAAGCTGTTTACAGTATTTGTCAGCACCCTGGTTTCGTGAAGTGATTGAGTAAACAGAAGGAAAAAAAACACATACATTATAGAACTAAATAGACAATTCTTCATCTGTTAAAGTTTTTTCTGTTGTAAGTCGTGAATATAAAGAACTAAATGAGTGCGTGGTAACATTGTTCCAATAACATTCCAGTAATTAATTGATTCCAATTAAATGGAACAAGTGTATATGCAGAGTCTTAGCATTTGACATTAATATGTTTTCAATGTCGTTTAATACTGTAAATATGTTTCAGTTAAAGTCTAATAAAAGTTGGTGAGTCAAGAAAGTTTCTCGTTTTCCGTATTTGAAAAGAGCCAACTGTTTCAATATCCACGAAGAGAACTAAGTCGTCAGTTTGGATGTAGTGAATGTTCTTCAGCGGTCATAGTTTGCAGAACGCGTCTTCTTAGAATAAGCTTCTGGGCAAGGTCGAGGTGAAGCGTTGACCTTTGAACTTGCTGATCTCCATGAAGATCGTCGTTTTTGTTCCTTCTGCCGTAGACGTCCCACCCCAAATTGTGCTTCTTCGGAAATCCCTTCCGAGAGTGAGGCGTGTTGCTTTCGGCGTCTGATGGATGTGATGTATCCACCCCCTCGCGTTCTCCGACTTGTTCCCCTGGGAGCAGGTTCTTCTCCGCCCAGTTCCCCTCCGAGTGGGAACGAACGAGACAAACGTACTTCCGGTGTCTTTTGCCAACATCGATAATCTCCGGGAATTCCGAGTACGCTGGTCGAAGGGTGCACACCCTCAGTATCGGTGAGTCGGGTTGCACGTCAACGCTCGTGTTGGGTGATTCGGGCTCTGCGCAAACCTCCATTGTCAGTTGTGACTCGGAATGCTGCTGCACATCGGAGACCAATTTGTCGATGGGATCTATTTCAGTTGTACTCATTGGGCTAATGTCGTCATGTCTAATGTTAAAAGAAGTCCCGTTTTTAAGACGCAGATTTCGCTGCTTTCCACCCTGGCCTTCAGCAGTATCGTGGGAGAGTGCTGATGTTTGGGTTGTTTCTCCCGAGCCGTCAGCGGTCACATCACTTTTGGCGGCCCCATTTTTGCTTACGATGATTCCCTTCAAATTTGTGTGCCCTATTTCAAAGGCAGCCGTGTCATTAATTATGTCTTCGCTTTCTATATCTGCGTTGTCGAACTCTGTAGAGTGTTCAATGGTAAAACTTATTTTGTTGAAAGCAGCGACCAATTCGTTATCCTTATGTTCTGTTTGAAGTGAGGCATTCATTGAAATTGCTAGATGCCCCTCACAGGGCGATTTCCCATCTTTAAAAGATGATATTCTAGTCATTTTTCCACATTTTCTAAACACCATTTGTGAGTTTTCTTCCCCAAAACGTTCATCAGCATCTATGTTTTCTTCATCTTGATTAGCGGAGTCGGGAACATTCAGTGAGAAAAAAATCTCTGACCTTCCATCCCGGTGTATCCCTGTGGTCAAGCTATCGAGGGATCTCGAGTCCCGTATCGTGCCAGCCATGACACCAGGGGGCGGTACTTGCGGGTTAACTTGAGACCTTCGGGCGGAGCGCTGGGAAGTTTGACCTCTCCTCGGGGTGGTATGTCGTCGTATCCACTGTCCCAGGCCGGGTCTCTGTTGAAAGTTGGACATCATCTTGCTAAAGAGTATGGTGACATTGAGCCCTGTCATTTGTCTTAAATAAATATGGTAATTACCCATACGAAGCAATACATATAGTGATGAAAAGTAAAGCCTATTGTCTCAAAGATATGATTCCATGACGCATGCTTCTAAAACAGACCGTTCATCTAATTTACAACGTTAGTTTTGATTTTAAGCTGAAGACAAAATGAAGAAATCTTTTAATATTCAAAAAATAGCAAAGCTCACTAAAGATTTCATTGGCGATTTAAAAATCTCATTAAAAACAGAAAGATAAGTTTTCATTTCCGACAATTCTTAATCTTTATTTTGCGTAAAATCTCATATTCTGACTCAATAATTAAAATTGTGCATGCGCCATATAAGATATAAATATGCATTTAACATTTAGATTAACCTTCAACTAAATTCTCTAAACATGAAACGCAAATAATTATTCTTCAACTTTGTGAAGCTAAATGCTCCTTGACATTTTAAAAACTTTGTAATCGCAGTTTTACTTTTGCATTTTAAGTCTGTACACAAGTGCACTGCTCCGCAACCCTCCACTATCTCAATAATTTTTCTTATTTTCACTTCACAACAGCATTTAAATGCTCAAATTAGATTTTAAGCTTTAGCATTTCTTTCTATTTTAAAATTCAATAGTGAAACTTTAAAAAAAAATTATAACAAAGAGAAGAATCATAAAGAAAAAAATTTGAAAGTGTTTTTTCATAAATAAAAATAAATAAATTTGAAAGTGTTTGTTGTGTGTGTAAGTGTATTTTGATTGAAATGTAAATTACAACAAAAACAACACAAAACATTTAACAATCATAACTTTTTTACCACTAGCTTGCGATTGACATTCCTGTGTAAAGTTGCCATTATATAGTAAATCGACATTCCTGGGTAAAGCTGCCATTATATTAAATGGTAAATAGACACTTCATGTTTTAAGTCTAAAGTGAGACAGGCCAGAAGAAAAAATAAAAGAATCAATAAATGTAATACTTTAAAAAAAAATCTCCCAGTCTCAAAGTTTTTCAATAAAAATAAATGAGTTACTTTATGTAAAGGATGAGGCAAGCAGCTAGAAGACGAATCCAAAATATGGTTCAGTCCTGGCGTGAAGATCGTACGGCAACATTTTTAAACAATTGAGACCAAGGTAAGTGTTCAGACTCTTTTCAGATTGTGAATGCATTGTCTCGGGAACCGCCAAATCATTGTGTCAAATTTTAATTCATATATTCAATACTCCGCCCCTAAGGTATATATACATGTATTACCATTTTAATTCTTCTTCTTTGTCCCCCTTTTTTACAATGTAAAGACAAAGAAAAGAAAATGTTGAAGCTGGCTGTAAATCACCAATTAATAAGTCATTTTTGTGAAAGAAAAATAATGTACCGGATCTTTGAATTTTTGTACCATTGATTTGTGACTATATTCTTGACCTATTGGTATTTGAATACATATTTATGCTTAAACTTATTAGATTTGTGACTATTTTATTAGTCATAGATTTGTGAATATTCTTTAATCTATGGATTTGTGTAATGCACTTAGCTGTTGACAATTGACGGAAAGTGTAAATGGATAACATGTAAACAGGGTATGAGTTACTATTGCGTCCATTGACTCTTTGATTTCACAGCAGCTAAGTTTTTATTTTTTATTTCTTTATACTCTTTTTTATTTGTGTACTGTTTGTTCGTTGAGGAAGGCTCTTTGCCGAAACGTTCGCTGTTTTGTTACGCACTGTCAGGCTAACTCACACCTTGTTTACATGTTATCCATTTACTAATCTATAAGCCTGATTGCAGTCTCACCCACATAATGACGGAAAGTGTTGAGGTCTTTTTCATCATTCAGAATGTTACGATAATATTGAGTTTTTCAAATAAACAGTGGTCTCCAAACTTTTCTGCCGGAGGGTCGCATTAAAGGTCAAACAGCAGTTTGGGGGCCAACTAGACACAGTTTTGTGGTACACTATAGGTAAAAATAGTATCTTTTTTGGAGATTAAAAGGTCTCCAGGGGCCGGATGAGAGGTCCTCGCGGGCGCATCTGGCCCGCGGGCCGTAGTTTGGAGACCCCTGGTTTAGATGATTTATTATGACTGAGAACCGAATGTGTCTATTGTCTGAAAGAAGATGGCAAAGGAAATGATGTATTATTTTACATTATATCGTATCTTATCTATTACAGATGCTTTTTCTATACAGAAGATTATTGCATCCTACAGTTTATGTCTAGTCTTGTATTTTTATTATAGCTTTAAATGTTGATAGTGTGTTAGTTTTCCTGGTTTGATCAGGCAACCGATTCCATGGCCGAATTTCAGACGGGAAGAACGAGAATTTGTGATCGTTCTTGCATACGGAATGTTTGTGTAAATTAACTTTCAGGTTTTGATGGGTGTGGCTAATCTCGAATATCTTGGCCATAAAGCGATTTAAAGACGATAATCCATTTAATTAAAATAAAATGAAAACAGTGTTAGTCAAATTTAAAAAAAAACGATTAGAGATTCGAGCCCCGCCCACCTCATGTAAAGCTCAGTTGTGTTAGAATGAACATCTACTCTATTTTAGAAACGCAATCACAACATCAGGTTGATTAAGAAAAACAAAACAAACTATAGAGATGAAAAAGGAAGTTCTGCGATGACCGCATGCGTTTCAAGTGCTTTGGTAAGGCGTGCAAAAAAACCAAAAAAAACAACAACTAAACAGCAAACTGCTTTTTAAAACGACAATGAGTAAGTAGTACACTGAAATGGTCTCGAGCTATGAAAGGTACAACGACTTGACCAACTCCAATTCTTAGGGAACAAGGCTCTCTCCCTACCTGTTTCCTAATCGCTCTGACGTCATCGGTCAGGGTGGGTTGCGGAGTGGGTGACCTCCGTTCCTCGTCGTCGTCTCTCCTGCTCGTATACTGAGAGATGTCTACACTGCCCCACCCGGTCTCGCTTCTCTCTAGAGTTTTCAATTCTTCCTCGCTCAAAATGCAATTGTTCTGTGGAATAATGTTACGGAGCTTGACTTGGCCAGGGACTCTTTTTATTTACTACATACGTTTTTTATGGTTTAGATCACCCCTTCCCGCACTATTAGTCAATCTAATTTTTTTAAAGGGTTAATCCCCATACTGATAAGAGAGAAACGTGCTACTGATTCTAAATGTCCCTAAATGGAGAGGACAAATCCCCTTATCTCACCGGACATGCATTGCTGGGATGTATGATCCGGAAAAAATCTCATCTTTACATTAATCGTTTGTTCGTTTTTAATATCCGACGTACTTGAAAACTAGACTAAATGTTTCTTATTTCATGTTAAAGTGATCATAGAGTGAATATTATGTTGATTTCCTCCCAACCACCACAAATCTCTTTCTAAAAAAAAACTATAAATGCTGTAGAATGGTTGTTGAACGTTGATACCAGAATAGGTAAATGATCGCTAAAAGCTAACAACTGACTTAGAATAAAATATCTACCAGCCGAACGAGTGATACTAGCAGTCTGACCACAATTCTAGAGAAAGAATTTAACGAATTGACAGCCTATTTGACTAAAAAATTAAATACCAATAAGCTTCAATAAGTCTTGTCAATAATCAAATCCCTGGCTTTAGGCAACTCCAATTAAATATAGTAGAAGTCCGATAATCCGGCACGTTCGGGACCGACTCGGTGCCGGACTACCGAAAATTCCGGTCTATCTTGCGGTGCCCCTTCTTTTTAGTGTTGGCTTTGCCGTAAAACAAATTTACTTTGTTTTTTTAACTACATACCTTCATAAATCGTAATTATAAGAACAATTAGGTTAATAATTAAACTACAAATACAGTATGCGAATACAACAAAGTTTATTTTACATCTCATATAATGTATGTACATGTACTGTAAAACATGTTTCATTTAAAAAAGTCACGAATGTCTTTATGTTTTTTTTTACTTTTGGTGTTTAGTATAAAATTTATTTCTAATGATATGGAAATCAATAATTTCTGAAGCACTGTAGCTAGTACTAGCCTCAATAAGAGAGATAAACTTATTTAGTGATTCTGCAGCTTCTGCCCAGCTGATTTTTTCCTTTTCTTACGTTTCGGCATCTGAGTCACTTTCTTCAAGATTTTGAGTAGGTTTACTACACTTTACCGAGCGCTTCCGGATGATCCCGAACTACCCCGAAAACTTCCGAATAGCTCTCGAGTGTTTTTATTTGCTTTAAAGACACACGTTTAGAGAAAACAAAATTTTTTACAATTTTTCGGAGCTATGCCGGACTATCGGGCATTCCGGACTGTTGGATGCCGGGCTAATGGACTTCTACTGTAGTGCCCTAATATATAATTTTATATAGATTTGATAGCTACATTCCTTGCCCCTTGACCCTACCTGTCCACCTGACCGATATGAGGTTATAATACATTTTTTAAAAAAAATAAGGGAAAAAAACACATGCAATTGTTCAGGTTTAAATTAAGATACAGTGGTATGGTATGATGTCAAACAACAAGAGACTGGAAGTCGGGGTAATTTTGTCACTCAGATATAAGTATGGGTTGAACATGAATTACACATTGATATTTAAATAAAATCTCTCTAACTGAATATAGAAACAGACAGAAAAACAAAAACAAGAAGAAAAACGCTGTATTTGTTAGTGTCTTTTTTTCTAATTAAATAAAAGTTATCTATTTACACTCCTGTTGGTCAAACATACAGAAGATGGATTTGTTATAAAATCGTTAGAAATATCAGTATCACAAATATTCATGTCTACTTCAGGGAAGAATTTTGGGCATTGGTAAAATTTAATAAGTAGCTAAATCAATTAAATGAAAAGAAAATATATGGAATGTAATTTAATATAAATTTTCATGAAAAGAATCAGTCTTGTCATTAACTATTTATAAACTCGCAATAAGGCTTTTTAATGGATTGAATGCTTCACTGACATCAATAACCTTTCAATAGAAATGTTCTAACAAAAAACAATTACACAGTTATACATAAACATTGTGTGCTGATGGCGATTTTGTGACGTTGGGCAATACAATAAGAATAATCATATATGGTTACTTCAACACAAAAAAGTATGTGCCATTTCATTAATCCGAACATTTTAATGGGTACATTCACTTTCAAGCATGTGGATTTATGGACCAAAGGAGAGAGACACACACACGCGTGATTTAAGTTTTTAACCTCTCTCTTCATTTCGTTATACGCCACTTCACAGAATTGTGTTTAAAAATTGCAGTCTTGGGGAGTTTTCGCAATAGTAACTGATCTAAATTAATATTATATTAAGTAAAATTCGTATATTTTGAATATTTCAGTCAAATGTTTGAAAAATAATATCTTCATGAACAACTATAATGCAAATAATATTTTTAAAAATTAATTTGTGATATTGAGATTTAAAGGAGTACCAGAACTCTTTCATACATTTGTTAATGTGGGGTCATTAAGTATTTATGATTTACGGAAACGTGAACATAGTAGGGGTTTAACACCTTGAACCACTTGATAATAGTTGTAGAACCCAGTAACATAAATAGTTCAATCTTTGCTAACAGTTGTAGAACCCAGTAACATAAATAATTAAACTATTGCTAATAGTTGTAGAACCCAGTAACATAAATAATGAAACTATTGCTAATAGTTGTAGAACCCAGTAACATAAATATGAAACTATTGCTAATAGTTGTAGAACCCAGTAACATAAATAATTAAACTATTGCTAATAGTTGTAGAACCCAGTAAAATAAATAATGAAACTATTGCTAATAGTTGTAGAACCCAGTAACATAAATAATGATATATTGCTAATAGTTGTAGAACCCAGTAACATAAATAATTACAACATTACTAATAGTTGTAGAACACAGTAACATAAATAGTTCAATCTTTGCTAACAGTTGTAGAACCCAGTAACATAAATAGTTCAATCTTTGCTAATAGTTGTAGAACTCAATAACAAATAATTAATCATACAATTGTTAGCTAATGAAAGAGGTTTGGCAGAAATTAAGTCTTTAAAAAATTCCTTAAAACGTATTTATATATTACACCAACGGTGGCAAAACCGCGTCTCGCCAGCCGCATGCGGCTCTTCTGTGTTCACATTGCGGCTCGCGTACAATTTATGAAAGATGTGTTACAAGAATTACTGGAAGATTTCCAAACCAGGTTAATGACTCATAGTGCTTCAATGAACCTCTCAATATTTGTTTTATACATTTTAAAATGGCTCTCAGTTGCTACAGGTCTAGCCACCCTGTATTAGACATTCACATATATACCGGTACATATTAAATGTATGGAACATTGATTGTGATACTAATTTTTTTTAAAAATCGTGTTGGAATCTATAAGTAACGCTTTCTTCTTTCTAGTTCTGGGATCAATGAGTGGCGTTGATAAAAGGCTAGATTGCAATTGTTTCATTTTAGACGAAGTTTACAAAGGGAAAAAGAAAAGAAAAGAAAAAGACCGAATTTTAAATTGGACACAACAAAACAAACCCAAGCTTGAGACACCACGAGTGTAGTAATATCATGTGCGGTTAAAGGTTGTCAATATAAACAATCATGGCGACCCTTGGCAACGGGGATTGTTTCTAACCAGACTCAAGTTGTCCGTCATCATGGAATATTTTTCTTTTTAAACTTGTGAAAGTTCAACAACGGGACTTAACTGATGGTTAGTTTGCATGCAACTGGCGTTAGTTCCGGTTAAAGGCGTCAAATATATTTTATATTTTTTAAATAAATAATAAAACATGAATGTAAGGGGAGGGGTTGGGAAGGAGGCCTCTCGTTGGTTCGTGTTTAAAAAAAACAAAACAACAACGTGTATGCAAAGTTGCACAACATCCATTTTTTTGCAAAATTTTACACACCACAAACATATATTTTATTTTTATCCTTATCAAAGTTTGCTGCGCGGTAATTCAAAACTGCTGAGCGGCTTTAGTCAGATACTTGCGCGGCCTCGCACCTTAAAGGGAACATCGGGGTGGGGTTTAGATTTGAGACATGAAACCCTCTAGCAGTATGTGGAATACGATACCATACAACCAATAGCATTAAATCAGCTAATGGAGGTTCTACGATAATTCAGCAGAAACCCAACAATTAAAATGTAGAATGTGAAGCATTTTTTGCCCGGCAATATGATACTTTCCAAATTTATTTTGAGCTATATAAAAAAAGTTTATACAATTTTAGATATTTTTCACGCGTGTTTTCAATAACTTGCGTGCCATTAAAAAAATGATTCCTTTTTGTGTCACCGAAGCAATTAATGTAATATGTTTGATATATTAAACCTTTCTAGTCGTTCTTGATTCCAAGGATTTATGATCATGCTTACAATTTTTTTATTTTGATCTTGATCTTTTTTTTTCTCTGCAGGCTCTTTTCCGATTGTTTTGCCAAGCTCCCTAGAAATTACAAGTTACGCAAACGAATTGTGTGATTAAAACAGTTGACTAAATCTATATTAAAACAGTAGACTAAATCTATATTAAAACAGTTGACTAAATCTATATTAAAACAGTAGACTAAATCTATATTAAAACAGTAGACTAAATCTATATTAAAACAGTAAACTAAATCTATATTAAAACAGTAAACTAAATCTATATTAAAACAGTAAACTAAATCTATATTAAAACAGTAAACTAAATCTATATTAAAACAGTAGACTAAATCTATATTAAAACAGTAGACTAAATCTATATTAACGGACAAATAATCAAACTTTAATTTATAGTTTTTAATCAGGCATTTCGTTTTTGTATCTTGTATTTCATATGAAAGCTTTATCGCACTCCAATTCTGTATAACGATCTACTTATACAATGTATTAGCTTGTAACAATTCAAACTTGATGTCAACTCTAAAGGTGCTATAATGAGAAATAACACGGTGTATGATATAATGAGAAATAACACGGTGTATGCTATAATGAGAAATAACACGGTGTATTTTGTTCATAATCTTCAATATATGGAACTTAAACAAGAACAATAAAAAAAAATACACCAATGAATCGAGTCTCAATGCACCGGCATCGACCGCCAATATTAAAAGATTCGGTGAATGATCCGCACTGAAGGAAATAGCTCACCAATAAATCGATATTTTCCTGTTCATCGACGTCACAGTGAGTGTGCTTGTTGTATTGACGTAGTCACTCAGCTGGACATGAAGTCGCCGTTATAACACCAGGATTAAGGCTCTGAGTAATAAACCCGCCCAGTTAACTCTTTCTATTCATATGATGGTGGATCAGGTTATATACATTTAAAGAGACAGAGAGAGAGAGAGAGAGAGAGAGAGAGAGAGAGAGAGAGAGAGAGAGAGAGAGAGACAGAGAAGGGGGTTAGAGAGAGAGGAGAGAGAAGGAGAATGAGAGATAAAGAGGGAGAGAGAGAGGTCAGAAGAGCAAAAGGGAGACAAAGAAAGACAATGAGTCAGGGCACAAATAGATAGATTGATAGATAGATATATTAGATAGATTAGCCAGATAGAGATAGATAGATGATAGATAGATAGATAGATAGATAGATAGATAGATAGATAGATAGATAGGTAGTTAGATAGATAGATAGATAGATAGATAGATATATAGATAGATAGATATATAGATAGATAGATAGATAGATAGATAGATAGATAGATAGATAGATAGATAGATAGATAGATAGATAGATAGGTAGGTAGGTAGGTAGGTAGGTAGGTAGGTAGATAGGTAGGTAGATAGATAGATAGATAGATAGATAGATAGATAGATAGATAGATAGATAGATAGGTAGGTAGGTAGGTAGGTAGGTAGGTAGGTAGGTAGGTAGGTAGGTAGGTAGGTAGATAGGTAGGTAGGTAGGTAGGTAGGTAGGTAGGTAGGTAGGTAGGTAGGTAGGTAGGTAGGTAGGTAGGTAGGTAGGTAGGTAGGTAGGTAGATAGATAGATAGATAGATAGATAGATAGATAGATAGATAGATAGATAGATAGATAGATAGATAGATAGATAGATAGATAGATAGATAGATAGATAGATAGATAGATAGATAGATAGATAGATAGATAGATAGATAGATAGATAGATAGATAGATAGATAGATAGATAGATAGATAGATAGATAGATAGATAGATAGATAGATAGATAGATAGATAGATAGATAGATAGATAGATAGATAGATAAATCTACCTGTCTGATCCCCCCACCCAATTTCACCTAACATATCGGTAGCACCTTGTTGTGAAGTCAACTCAACAAGCAATACTGAATAGTGAGCGATACATCAATACAAACCAGATGAAAATGCGAGTGTACAGAATGTTTATACAATATGATACGATGTTATTGGTATAACATTAATAATACTCTATTGTGAATGCAATAATAGATTTTGGCTTTTGCCAAGATCATCACCTAAAACGTATCTATCGGTAGTGACATTATAAAAATGTTAGTTTCTAACGGCATAAGCGTAACTGGGTTTTCCGCGCCCTTGGCTATTTCATTTTTGGCGCCTTTGAGAAATAGGGAAAATACTAAATTGTACAAATTAATTATTGATTATTGAAGGATTAGCCCTCGGCGCCCTTGGTAACTGCCCCGATGCCAAGTCGTTGTTACGCCTCTGTCTAAAAGTCTGTTAACATTGAAATGATCTCGTGATATATTTGATGAACTTTAATTTGATGGATGTTCTCATCTAGCAGTGAATTGATACAGAAGTTCTGTATACACTTTATGAAAGTTTGAATAATGTAAAGATTTTAATCTCTCTTCACCACTCTGTGTCACACACACACACGCACACACACTCAGACACACAGAACACGGACAATGAAGATCTAACAAACACGCACATACACTATCACATTCACACACACATACACATACAAACACTATTTAAGGAATCATCGGCAGTTTCACCAACATAAAACACAGGATGTACAAACCCAACAAGGTGTGGATTGCAACAGATTAAACTAAACGAGAAACAAATCAACGGGGGCCTTAACATTTGTTGTTTTGTTTTAAAACCTTAATTTTCGCCTGATTGAAGTCCACGGCTCACCACATTCAAACTTCCTATTGACTGAATCAGCTGCCAACACTCTTTAATCTCTAGTCCTCAAAGACCGTATACGCCGTATTAAAAAATATACATTTTAAAATTTAAAAAAAAACAAGTCTGATTTTGTTATGGTTACGGTACACCATCACTAAGGATCAATGGAAACTACGTCAGTAGAGATGAATGGTTGGGAGGGAGGGGCAGCTGACGGATTATAACGCCTCATAAACCAATAGAGACTGGGGAGGGGGGGGGACACAATGCAGGGGAGTGGAAGGTGTCTGTCGGGGCGGGGACAGGAGTGGCTCTCGCGTTATTTATATAAGGCCTCATGTTAGCAGGGGAACTTACGTGTTCTGAATGCCATAAAAAAAGGTGTTATTTTTTACGTTAAAATTAACACTCCTAAATAATATAAGACATCAGCATTTATGCAGGCGATTTGGAAAATGATTCTACATAAGAATACGTACGCATTAACTATTTTCCTGTAAGAAGAGCATCGTTTAGAAGCGTTTAATAGTTTTCATATAGAAATTCACTTCTTTTAAAAGTTACATTAGTTATTTGAGGAACTTTTTTTTTAATTTTATTTTTAGTCCCGTAACCTCGTGGTCGTTATAACCCCGTAGTCGTAGGGGGTTCTAATGTTTCCATTAGAACATTCTCGGGCTTGATAGACCTGGCGGCGCCCATCCCTCTCCAGGTCAGCGGATGACTTTCTTAGCGTTAGTCATTCATCAACATTTTTATAGTGGATTTAACGTGGAATCGATCCCACGCTTGTGAGGCGAGCGCACTATTGACTTCGCTATCCAGCCGCCTTTTTTTGTTTAGGGTCTGGGATAATATACTTGAGGCCAATGTATTGAGGGCAGGGGCGGATCAATATTTCTCGGGGCCCCTGGCTGCTATTCCGCCTGGGGCCCGGTCCAGCCACCTTTATAATACAATATAATAAGTTTGGGACCCTTAAATCATTAAGGGCCCCTGTCTTTAGCCCAATCAGCACCACCACCCCTTAATCCGCCATAGATTGAGGGTTAGGAACGATCTGATTGTGAAAGAGGTCTTTAGGAAGCTCTTATTTTAAATAGGATTTGAAAGCGTCATAGCCTCTAAATACAGGATGGTATTGACATTATCACAACCTTTAAGTACGGATTGGTGTGGGTGGAAATTATCACAACTTCAAAATAAGGGGCGAACAAAATATGGGTTAGAGTGCAATCAGGCTTACAGATACGTAGATAGATATCACAAAAACAGAGTATGTAGTAGTCTGACAAAACGTCATAAAACAACGAACGTTTTGGCAAAGAGCTTCAACGAACAAATAGACAAAAACAAATACAATTAATACAATGAAATTATAACTTAGCTGCGATGAAATCCAGATCAAAAACAGCAATGATAAATAAGGGGCGGTATTTAAATTTGATCACTACAAAAATCAATTTTTACATTTGAAGGGAGCCATGATACTTAGATTTCCAAAAACGTAAAAGAATGCGATCCAAAACAATTCAATATCGTTAAAGGTAAAGGGAATTCTAAAATTTATTCACACGTGTATGATACACACATGTTACACACATGATAGAAACATGATACACACATGATTCACACATGATTCACACATGATACACACATGATACACACTTGATACAAACATGATACACACATGATACGCACATGATACGCACTTGATACACACATGATACACACATGATACGCACATGATATGCACATGATACACACATGATATACACATGATACACCCAGGATATGCACATGATAGAAACATGATACACATGATTCACACATGATACACACATGATACACACATGATACACACATGATTTACACATGATTAACACATGATACACACATGATACACACATGATACACACATGATACACATATGATACATTTAAATTTGTTTTCTAAAATCTGTATTCAACTAAAACACCTTTTAAAAGGAGTTAGTTTTTCCCATCCCACTTTCATTCTGTCCAATAAATTTTTACTATTTTAATATTCTCTCACTCCCATTTGACACAACATATTCGTTACATCAGCGTCCAAATTTTGGTACACCAAAAGTAAACATTAAGCGATAAACCGTACCGGTAATGTTCTGCAATAAATACTCTCATAACGGTTTGGTGGGGAGGGGGGTAAGGTGTAGAGATTCAATCTGAGTCGTTTATATTAGCATTTGTCTGACAGTGTTTCATTGAGGATAATGTATTTTTAAATCCTTTATATTAATCTCGCAGCGTCTGGGTGACTGCTTGATTTACGAAAAAAAACTTTGGATCGATTTTTAGCCAACTTCCTCGTATGCTAGCGAGCTGAAATTTTGCAGGCAGACTCGTGCCGACGATCAAAATGATCTATCAAAATTTCAGATCAATGGAATGTACTGTAATTAAATTAATGAATTTTTAGATTATCTCTATTTATCTCTTAGCATATTAATTTTTTGTGCTAGAGTGTCGCGGTGCGTATTATATTGAACAACCTTTTTAATACTTCACCGTCGCGCGGTGCAGTGCGTATTATATTGACGATACTTTTAAAAAATATATTCCCCATCTGTAAAGGTAAATGCTAGTAATTGCTAGTCTGTCTGGCACTATATTAAACATGTTTTATAAACCTTTCCCCGTGATCAAATCAAGCTCAATGTTAGCAGGCAGACTAGTAGATTTTTAGCGCAATTTCCCTTGGGACAAATTGCGTTTATCTATTTAATTTTGAAATGTCCGGCCTGTCTTTTCGAGCTTTGAACAGCAACTCCTCCTTAACCATACCAGATAGAGCAGCGGTTCGCAACCTGTGGGTCACGACCCCGGGGTCGCGACGAGTTTTCTGGGGGTCACCAACTGTGGACTAAAACATATTCACTATAATGCAAACTTTATTGAAAATGACTTATTTAAATTTATGGGGGTTGGGGGTCACAGGGCTTATATAAAAAAGGGTCGCCACCCAAAAAAGATTTGGAACCACTGAGATAGAAGGTTTGGGTCTTTTGCATATATGTTAAGGAGGTCCCAAGGATGTGCACGGGCCAAAAGAATTACCGAAAAGGTTTACTGGATTTCCTGGAAAATCCAAAAACACGAAAAAATAACAGTATTTTGTCAATTTCTCGCAAACCATAACATCTATCTGGTTGAAACAAACCGCAAACGATAGCTATAATATTTAGAACAATGTTGAAGGAATATTTTAAAAATCTCTTTTGGTTCGACTCCCGTAATTTTAACAATTTGTAGATAGCAATTGTTTTGTTTAGTTTCAGAATTATTGATTTGAAATGACTTTTAATTTAATCTGGAATGATAGTTAATGGGGTTTTCCCGCTTTGTGAATGCTAATGTTATACTGTTGCGTGGTGCGCATTATATTGACACATTCTTGGTGTGAATCTAGAATTATTTCCCTTGAATAAAAAAAAAGGAAATTCCTTGTTGGAAATTGCGCTTAAATACTCATTCGAGTTTTTATTACTTGTTTTACTATACATCCTCCGTGATCAAATCGAGCTGAATTTTAGCAGGCAGACTGTAGTAGTTACAATAAATCCTTTATAATTGAGACATAAATCACAATTTTGGATTTTTGGATTGTCGTGCGAATGTTATGTCTCGTAATTAAAGGATTTATAGTAAGATTTATAGTAGTTTTTTTTTAAAACGTTTTTTTTGGTTACACATTTAAAACATTCTTTATAATTATTGATTTATGCACATTCGGTTGCGTCTAATTATGTGAAAAATGGACTTCTCATTTTGTTCACATTTTAGCGTTGCCTTATCTTATTAAAGAATCTAAAAAAAATTGATTTTAATAAATTTCATGGTAAAGAATAAAAAATATAACACACATAATATTGAAAAAAAATCTATGCGTGGATGGGTGGGGCGTGTGGGTCTGTGAAATCACAGTTATTGTTAACCCAGTTAGACTATTCAATTGTTTGAAATGACTCATATGAACAGTGAAATGTCTGGGGTGCAGTAAATATTGATGTAAAAATGTATTGATTTGCGTTCACTATTTACATAGCCCATTGATTGGGTTTCTATGTGTCTTTAAACTGAACTTGTATCGATCTCCGCTCAATAATCTTTGCGACTCTTAGCCACCTGGTGATTGGGTTACTAACGGTTCTAAATAAATCTTCAGTTCATAACTTTCACTATGAGGTGAGTGGAGAACTTGGCTGCTAAGTTAAAAAAATATACAGCCGAACAGCATCAGAAAGAGGTGAAGGACTGAATTTATAGTTGAATATACATAAAATCAAAGTATTTGCAGATAAATGGATTAATTGGTAAATGAATGAATGGGCTGGAAGAAGAACAGATGGGTTGTTGCATGAATAGATAGACTGATAGAAGAACGAATGGATTGATACAGTTACATGAATAGATTGAATGGCAGAAGAACAGATGGGTTACCAGAAATTAGTACATAGCAAATCGGTCCACTATCCTTTTTATTTTGAAATAAATTGGGCTCAAAATGAAGTTTGTTGGCAGTGAAGTTACATTTGGATAAATTATTTAAAAATAAAAGGTTTCAAGAGCAAGAAGGTGTGAGTGATATAGGGACAGGAGGTTACGATGACCTATTAATTTTTCTTTTTACAACGGATAGCTATGGGTATAGAAAGTCTGATATTCGGGTTACACTGCAGGACAATAGAATTGCCTGACGGACAATGTTCCCTTTAAGTTGCACAGCTTTGCGGCAGCGCAGATATCTGCCCGACGCCCCGCAGCAGTTCAAAATAATCGTGCAGCAAATTTTGTAAATTATTGCACACAAAAA
>CALYLW010001714.1:0-5000 GCA_944989445.1 Ampullaceana balthica | reverse complement strand
AATGACGTTTTAAATGGCTCCGCGCGAGTTACTATATTAGAATGCAGTCTTACACTAAATAGATACTTAATAATAACGTAAAAATTGATTTGAAACATGCTAAATTTTAAGTAGGAAATACGCCTTTTTGGTGAGTGGGGGGGGGGCTTTGTGACGTCATATTTAATGTTTAGCATGTCTTTTTTCTTTCAGATCTAGGTTGTTTTTTTTTGACATGTTGGCTAGGTTTTTCCCAAAATTGTCGCTGGCAGCACTGATCCCGCATATCATTTTTGCGCCTTTTACAATAGCCTTACTTTTCACATTATTTTCTCACCTAACACATAGATCTATATTTTTTAACCAATATACCATTATAAGTAATATACTACATTTTTAACTTTAAGATATTTCTAACCTATAATTCTATATTTTCCCCTAATATACCATACTTAGTACCTGATATTTCATTTCTTAAAACAAAAAAAACCTATTTTATTCTTCCTTCTTTTTCGGAACAAAAGCAATTCTTTGTGTTTAAAAAAAAATTAAGATCGATTGCGTCATTGTTGCATCTCTTCATAAAAAAGTGTTGTTACAATGGCGTTATATACTACAGTCCAGCGTTTTGTGAGGAAATTCTCTTAAAGTGCTCGTTACAAAGGGCGATTATCATTTTGACATTTCCAGCTTTTTGATTAAACACTTGGCTGATTCAAGAAATGGTCGCAACATACTCATGATTCAATGCATAGGAGAAAAATGATATTAATGGAAAAAAGTTCGTCTCAAAAGAATAACAGACTTGTAGGGAGCATCGTACGAGTGACGTACCGATAGAATCGGTCGTTGTTATAAGAAAATAACAAACAAATAGGCGCGAGGAAATGGAAGGCGGGAGAAGTCTAATTTATCTAGTTATTTACTGAAGTAAAACGTAATAGGGAATGTATGTTATACGGGTCTTTGTAATGCTTAAAATAATAACATTAACGGTTGACAATTCTTTTCTTTTTTTAGCCATGAGTATTTCTATGGATTCCTACCCGGATACCCAGCAGTCTATCGAAATATGTGCCTGTTAATATGTAGAAAATAAAAAAGTGTTTATCGTTAGCAGATACATTTTGAACACTTCAGATTTTCTCATCTTGATAGAAGTGATAGGCAAAATTATTTTTACACACACACAAACACGCACAGACACAAACATATAGACACCCACAGACAGACACACACATACACACACATGCACGCGCGCACACACACACACACACACACACACACACACAAATACTCATTACTTAGCTCATTTTCTATATTCTGCACACAAATACAGACACACACTGTGAAATAAAATGAATAAAAAATCTTTCTCTCTCTCCCAATGCCAACACAAACATGAACACTAACATAATGATATAGTAATGTCGAAGTTTAAAAACAATTCATATTAGTTATTTGACAGCCCAATAATCCTTTCTCCCCCCTCTCTCTTTCGAATCCATCCATCCGTCCATCCATCCTTCCGTCCATCAATCCATCCATCCGTCCATCCATCCATCCATCCGTCCATCCATCCTTCAATCCATCCACCCATCCATCCTACCATCCATCCATCCATCCATCCATCCATCCATCCATCCACCCATCAGTCCATCCATCCTACCATCCATCCTACCATCTATCCATCCATCCTTCCGTCCATCCTACCATCAATCCATCCATCCTTCCATCCGTCCATCCATCCATCCTACCATCCATCCTACCATCCAGCCGTCCATCCATGCACCCATCCATGCATCCATCCATCCATCCATCCTTCCGTCCATCCATCCATCTATCCATCCATCCTACCATCCAGCCGTCCATACATCCATCCTACCATCCAGCCGTCCATCCATGCATCCCACCATTCAGCCGTTCATTGATGCATCCATCCATCCATCCATCCATCCATGCATCCATCCATCCATCCATCCATCCATCCATCCATCCATCTATCCATCTATCTATCTGTCTATCTATCTATCTGTTTATCTGTCTGTCTGTCTCTGTCTGTCTGTCTGCCTGCCTGCCTGCCTGTCTGTCTGTCTGGCTGCCTGCCTGCCTGTCTGTCTGTCTGTCTGTCTGTCTGTCTGTCTCATTCTCTCTCTCTTTCGAAAAAACAGTCACAACGATACACCAACATAAAAAGAGTAGAGATTCAAATGTTTTTTTTAAAACTGTCATCTTCGATCTTTGACAAGCCACACACTTATCTCAAAAATCGATGTGGAAAAATTCTCCAGCGTTTGAACTTATCGAACTGTTTCTATGCATTGATCAGGCTGTTTATTGTTGGTTCTTTTCGAAAGTATTTTGGCGGCCATGATTGAAAAAAATGAGCTCATTGTTTGCAGTCTTCAGAGGCCGATGTATGTAAACGCATGAATTGAAAACGAAGGATGTAAGTTTGACGTGCGGGCTAGCGGTATGTTTTATGCATAGATTGTGACTGGCTTTTCTTTGTTTCTTCTCATTGGGCGACGCTATAAAGACCTAAAAAAATTTGCTTTGAAGTTTGATGTGGCAATATTTTAATTTTTTTTAAAAACCAACTCCTTCCTCCCACTCCTTCCTCCCACTCCTTCCTCCCACTCCTTCCTCCCACTCCTTCCTCCCACTCCTTCCTCCCACTCCTTCCTCCCACTCCTTCCTCCCACTCCTTCCTCCCACTCCTTCCTCCCACTCCTTCCTCCCACTCCACCTGGGTTGTGTTACTGAATAAATTTTTAGGGCGTAACTGAAGAAATGGTTCAAATGGACACAGTTGGTCAGTTTCGGACACATGAGAGTGTTGGACTAGAGTCGGGCTATGAGTCCTTAGCTGGACGTTTGTGACAGAGGCGGACATTTCTGTCCCGAATATGAGGCACATGAGACGGAGTTGGATATTGTAGGAATAGAGGCGAAGTTTTATATATTTTTAAATTTTTGTTTGCCAAGGAGGAACGAATTAAATATCAGCTCTTATATTGGGGTAACACTAAAAACTTGGAACAAGTTTAGATTCACGGGTTACTTTTTCTTACGCACGTAAAAGAAGAAAATAATTTAAAACTTATAAGTTCAAGTAATTTAATTTAATATGACTAAAAACGTGGGGCGGGCGCTTATGAGGTTTAATATATGCAGTTCATTCATTCTCTCACTTATAGATCTCTCTTTTGCCTTCTAAATTAGAAATCTTTAATTTTCGTACCAAACACCCGCCCCACGTTTTTAGTCATATTAATGTACTTGAACTAATAAGTTTTAAATTATTTTCTTCTTTTTAGTCCGGTTATAAAAACATGGTTTTTAAAAATCTTTTTTTACTTATATTTATTTTATTCTTTTTAGTCTAAGTGTATGCTATGGTGAGTTTTGAAGTATTATGTTCAAATATAATACGCATTGCCCGACAAACATTTACAGACTGGAAATGACTGATCTCCCCTTGATGTTAAACATGGTTGATGTGGTCGGGGTTGGTGTGAACGCGGCACGTGAATGTAATGTAAACAAGAGCAGACGGATAATGCATATGCGTATATTTAGATAAACTAAAAAGTTCAATAATTTAATAACGGTACATTCGATCGATCTGAAATTTTGATACAATGCATTGTCATCTAAGATCTATTTGTGGTAAAATTATGAGATCTCTAGGACCATCAGAAAGGGTTTAATTTTACGTTGGCAGATTTGAAAAATTGGGGACAGTCAGAAACTAAAGCAAGTTACTAAAAACGTGGTAAAAAAATGCCAACTCCCAATCATTCTTTCTTTATGACGCTCCTCAGATCTACAGTAGCAAGCTACCCGAGGTTACGTACTTAATTCGTTCCAGAACTCGGTGCATTACCCGAAACATAGAAATCAATGAAGCAGGGTCAGTTCGTTTCAAGATGAAAGAAGATCCATTTCATGAACAACCGGTGGGTCGTTCACGTGACAAAAGGCAAATATCTAAGTGTTTTTTCTCGTATGAAATAGAGAGCGACAAGTAACTCTTTGTTATTATGATGCTGGTGATATTTGATGTTGCCATGCTCTACTCATCAGCGATATCACACATATTAGCAACATTATTAAACTTCAAAAATATCCATATATTTATTTACACTAGTTTCAGATTATTCCCAGCCGAACAAACACCAATCTTCTAGCTCCTAATCAATGAGGTTAGCAAGGCAAACAACAAAGGACATCAACTGAACACACGCCACTGCTAAGAAATCTTTGACTGCTGTGTAATAAGTTTCGTGACCCTAGGTACCCCTGTATCAGACAAATTAAAATTGTTTAGTAAAATGTTTTTCTTTCTATTTATTCATTTAAACGTAAACAACCCTAGCTTTTTTATAGTAATATTTTATTTGTAGATTACCATGTATGATTCGAAGATCATTTATGCCTTATGTATTATACTAGCGTATCACCCGTCAAAAATGACGGAAGTTTTCAAAATAAATACACATCAGATTAATTTAAAAAATAACGTAATACAGAACTTTCATTTATTTTATTTATTTTTATTTGATTAATTTATTATCATTTTTAACAATTTTATGCGGAACGCTCGAAAAGAGTTATAATTGGTGCAGTAATTTTTGGTGCGCACTATTGAACCTAACAGCATTACATACAAGAACCATTACATCCATTACGGGAATTATGTATATTTGATTTGATGATTCTGGATATATATATATTAGGGTTGTTATCGATTAATTTAAAATAAAATCGTTCACTTTTGAAAAATTAACGATTAATTAATCGTTAATTTCGATTAAAGCCAAAAATTGAAATTTATGGTGTCATAAGTAACATTTATTAAACATACTTATCGAAAATCGAAATAACACTGGAATGTCTTCTTCATATGACATCTTTTAACCAACAACCCAAACAGACAAGTGTATTGACATTACTTGGTTCAAGTGATGAGCGGGTCTTATTGACAATATAGTCAGCCGAGCTGAACAATTGTTTAC
>CALYLW010001713.1:0-100922 GCA_944989445.1 Ampullaceana balthica | reverse complement strand
CTTACTTCATAAGCTCATAAAACAAGTCAATTATCATAACCAAATTTTCATAAGCGGAGATAAATGTCACATTTTGTTGTGATCCACAAAGCTGATTCATTCGTTTAACTAAAAACCTAAGATTCATATTTTTACTAATCGATACATAACAAATGTTTTTTCTTATATTTAACCATTTATTACTAGAGCTCGATACTGCCATGCACTGTGGGCGCATTCGATACCACGGGCTATGGATCTCTCCCTGGCATCGCTTGTGTTTACCTTTACCCCGAGGCGTGTCAAGAAAAGTTTCTATAAAGCGATACCTCATTGGCCGACGATGTAGCGTCAACTATTTTTGAGATTATAGGAGGATGAAATCAATAATGTTAAAATTGAATGCTCTTCCATATTGTGATTTGTTTTATGGGGATGAAAAGAAAGGGATCCCTGTTTTCTCGCTTACAAAACGATGACATCACAACCTAACGCCTTCCAGCCAAACAAAAAAGTGCAAACGACTTCAACGGAACAAGCCAATGGATTAGTGTATGGAATATATTCTACGTACACCCCTGCGGCGATTTCCGGCAACATGTCACAACCGGAAGCCCAACAAAACTGCCCCTCCACTGGATATCGATTACAGAGGAGCGCTTACGTCAACCGACGGGACATACCGACACTCGGCCACAGGAGTCTTGATTTCGGTTTCGACTCCAGGATGTACGACGCTTATTCCGCGAATCTAACGCCACACACCGGGCCAGGGTTCGCCATCGGCGGCACCATCCACGGAGACGCGATACATTTCAGCGGTCTCGAGAATTCGTCCAACGTAAAGTCGGTTCTGCGACTTCCGAGCATCGTCATCAGTGGGTCCGATGATAAGACCGCCGTTTTCGACCATCACTCCATGGCGAACTCTAGACTTTCCACTCACAACACTCACACCCACGAGGACCCGTCGGCCCACCTTGGGGTGCCGGTGCTGCACCACCCACGCCGGCCGAAGCCTCACCAAGGTGCGGCCGCGACGTCACGGAAAGACAACTTCGCCAGATCGCCTCAAAGGAGCAAGCGCCGTAAATCTAGTTTCGTGGAGGAGCCGAGCAACCTGGCCATGAAGCTCTCCCTGCCTTGCCGCGCAGGCTGCTGCTACTGCGTGTACGCGGCTTTTCTGGGTCCGGTGAAGGTTTTCTTCACCCGAGCCGATCCGCCGAAAAGAGGCCCGTTTCTGGGAAGGATTAGAGACGGCAACGGTCGGCCGGTCATTCCAGTGTCCAGAAAAAGTGACGTCAGAGGACTTGTCTATGATCCCAACAGTCATTCCCTTCACCCACCGGCCAGGGGCGAGAGACCATTGTTTCAGGAGACACGCCCTGTTAAGAAAGAGAGGGGCGTTACGCAAACAGGGTCACGGTCGACTGCTAGCAAAGACAAAGTAGCCAGTGGTAAGAGAGGTGGAGTATCTCCAGTGAAGCAGGTACATAACCGATAGCTAACAGAAGAACTGTACATTTACGTGTAGTCCCCAACATGACTGGCATCGGAATTCAGATTATCCACAATCTACCCACACATTGATCCCACAGTCTACCCACACATTGATCCCACAGTCTACCCACACATTGATCCCACAGTCTACCCACACAGTGATCCCACAGTGTACCCACACAGTGATCCCACAGTCTACCCACACATTGATCCCACAGTCTACCCACACATTGATCCCACAGTCTACCCACACATTGATCCCACAGTCTACCCACACATTGATCCCACAGTCTACCCACACATTGATCCCACAGTCTACCCACACATTGATCCCACAGTCTACCCACACATTGATCCCACAGTCTACCCACACATTGATCCCACAGTCTACCCACACATTGATCCCACAGTCTACCCGCACATTGATCCCACAGTCTACCCACACATTGATCCCACAGTCTACCCACACATTGATCCCACAGTCTACCCACACATTGATCCCACAGTCTACCCACACATTGATCCCACAGTCTACCCACACATTGATCCCACAGTCTACCCACACAGTGATCCCACAGTCTACCCACACATTGATCCCACAGTCTACCCACACATTGATCCCACAGTCTACCCACACATTGATCCCACAGTCTACCCACACATTGATCCCACAGTCTACCCACACAGTGATCCCACAGTCTACCCACACATTGATCCCACAGTCTACCCACACAGTGATCCCACAGTCTACCCACACATTGATCCCACAGTCTACCCACACATTGATCCCACAGTCTACCCACACATTGATCCCACAGTCTACCCACACATTGATCCCACAGTCTACCCACACATTGATCCCACAGTCTACCCACACAGTTATCCCACAGTCTACCCACACATTGATCCCACAGTCTACCCACACAGTGATCCCACAGTCTACCCACACAGTGATCCCACAGTCTACCCACACATTGATCCCACAGTCTACCCACACATTGATCCCACAGTCTACCCACACATTGATCCCACAGTCTACCCACACATTGATCCCACAGTCTACCCACACATTGATCCCACAGTCTACCCACACAGTTATCCCACAGTCTACCCACACATTGATCCCACAGTCTACCCACACAGTGATCCCACAGTCTACCCACACAGTGATCCCACAGTCTACCCACACATTGATCCCACAGTCTACCCACACATTGATCCCACAGTCTACCCACACATTGATCCCACAGTCTACCCACACATTGATCCCACAGTCTACCCACACATTGATCCCACAGTCTACCCACACAGTGATCCCACAGTCTACCCACACATTGATCCCACAGTCTACTCACACATTGATCCCACAGTCTACCCACAGTCTACCCACACAGTTATCCCACAGTCTACCCACACCATAACTTGACAGTGTAACTAACAGCTTTGTAACATCGCGCCTCATATTTTAATTTTGTGTATGTTCACTCAGGTTAAAACTATTTAAACCCCTAAAAGCTTAGGTTTGGTAATCTATGTTATTTTTGTTTGCATCCAGCGACACGTCTGTTACTGTGAACTTCAGAATTTCTATATAGATGGAAGTTTTATGTGCATATTGTTTTATGTGCATATTGTTTTATGTGCATATTGTTTTATGTGCATATTGCGTCATTGAAGGCAATCGAAACTTTTGTTTCTGTTTATTTTTTTCTCTGTGCCGTACGCTGTCAAAGTGCTTTTAATTTTGTTGTTGTTGTAGTAATTGTTGTTTGTTTGTTTATTTGTTCGGTTATTTTTTTTAAAAATCTATTTATTTATTTCGGGGAAATGTTAAATGTAAAGAACTTAGCTTGCTAGTGCCTTGTCTTCCATTGAAGAAGATGCATATCCTGTATTATAAATAATGTTTCATGTGCTTAAAAGAGATTTAGCCGTACCTTTGTTGAAATCATTGTTATTGAACGAATATTCATTAGTTTAAGCACAAAACAAAAAACAACTAATTACAAACAGTTGGCGCCTCGGGACAAATATCAACATTTCCTTGTGGCGGCGAATTAATAAACAAAGAAAACATAACATGAGACAATCGAGAAGCATAAAATATTTGTACATTGAAAATAAAATTATATTTGGATTTTAAAATAAAATAAACGTTGTTTTCCTTGCTGCTTTTCGTTGATATTTTAAAGGCCTACGATCGATGCTTTGATAATTCTGGCTTGCCTTGTGATACGGGGTTTCCCCCTTTGTTTCCCTAAGTAGTATACTTTGCAGGGCTTCTCAACCAGGGAAGTTGGACGACAGGAGGCAATAAAGACACTAAATTGTCAACTGTTTTTACTTCAACCTTTTCTTTTGGAAGCTAGCTCCAGCTTGGCAGGAACGAGCTTGTCCTGTTCACTGTATTGTGTTCTTATGAGATCTTCTGTATGGTGCTATGAACTTGTTCTGCGTTGTGTTGTGAACTTGTTCTGCGTTGTGTTGATGAACTTGTTCTGCGTTGTGTTATGAACTTGTTCTGCGTTGTGTTATGAACTTGTTCTGCGTTGTGTTATGAACTTGTTCTGCGTTGTGTTATGAACTTGTTCTGCGTTGTGTTATGAACTTGTTCTGCGTTGTGTTATGAACTTGTTCTGCGTTGTGTTGTGAACTTGTTCTGCGTTGTGTTATGAACTTGTTCTGCGTTGTGTTATGAACTTGTTCTGCGTTGTGTTGTGAACTTGTTCTGCGTTGTGTTATGAACTTGTTCTGCGTTGTGTTATGAACTTGTTCTGCGTTGTGTTATGAACTTGTTCTGCGTTGTGTTATTATTGTCGTCGCCTTGTCCTTGAACAGGCTGGAGAGGATTGACCAGCCAATTGTTATTTTTAATAGATTGATATAGACTCGACGAACGTCACCACTCTTCTTGTGTTTCCAGCATGAAGCTATCTCTTGAAGTGCTTCCTTATCGTTCAATTCTAAATGGGAAATGGCCAGTCAACAAAGTCATAGGATTTCGTGTGTAGATAATAATTATGTTTTAAATAGCCTTTATTATGAGGTCAGAGGTCACTTGCCACGGAAAACAATTGTCAATAATTAGGTGGGTTTTCCATTTGCCTCTTATTGCTTTTTTTTTACTCCCTGTATCTTTTCATCTTAAGTATGCATTTTAAATAATTATATTGTTTTATTATTTAACACTAAAACTTTATTATCTTTAAGTTATCCAAAAAATAAATGTATAGTAACCAACTAATGTGTAATATTGTGAAATACATTACGTTACAGATATTCATGTTTTATCATTTGCCTTCGTTGACAAATTAAACCAAATTTAAATTTAAAAAAAAATGACTACGGGTACAGTTTATTTGCTGTCTCCATACCACAATAAGTTTGCTGTCCTATGTTTTAAAATATCAATGTCACTGGTCTCTATAAAGCCAAAAGATTCAAATTAAATTTAGGCTAATAATTATGCCCCAAAGCATGGGCGTAGGGAAGGGGGGGCAAATTAAAAGTTTTTAATTTATTAAATGCATTAATAAATGTTGTATTTTAGCTATTACAACACTAATTTGTAAGTCTTATTAATTTCTAAGGCTTTTTTCAACCCATATTTTATACTGAACTTGAATTTAATTGAAAATTGTACCTGTATGGC
The DNA here is from genome assembly GCA_944989445.1 of Ampullaceana balthica. Classification (NCBI taxonomy): domain Eukaryota; kingdom Metazoa; phylum Mollusca; class Gastropoda; family Lymnaeidae; genus Ampullaceana; species Ampullaceana balthica. The sequence goes on along the minus strand of CALYLW010001713.1, from coordinate 95,791 downwards.
ATTGTCAGTTAAAATTAAAAAAAGTGGGATTTTTTTGCCCCCCCCCCTGGAAACATTCCTAGCGACGCCCATGCCCCAAAGACTTTATTTGCATAAAGCATTTTAAGGACGTCTATTTTTAAAATCTAAAAATGCAACACCGCTTTACTAACTTACATTTTTTTTTAAGTATCTGATTTTAAGGTTTTAATAAATTATACTCTAAATCACATGTCAAACTCAAGGCCCCCGGGCCACGTGCGGTCCACCGAACAACTATAACTGACCTACGACGTCTTGGCCGGTGTACAATTATATCCGGCCTGAAGGGCAATTTAGAAAAAAAAATTTAATGGCACTTTCAAATTTAGGGGATATCACCTTACCTAATTGTCAGTTTTCCGAACTATAGTCTCCCAGACACCGCTGTCACTTCGATCAGATTAAGTTAAAATAAAAAGGTGTGTAGTGAGTGCAGTAACCCAGTAATTTTCAGTTGATTTTCTTAATTGGCGCATAAGAAACGAAGCAACGTAGTGTTCAAATATAAAATCCCCTATACATTTTTAAATTGGCCTTTTCTCATTTCTCCAGTACTCATCACCCCCCACCCCCTTTAGTCGGCCCAGCAACAATGGCCAGAAGCAGCATGTCCTAAATTCAGAATCACGAGAGATACTGAATTGCATTTTTTATAAAAATATGTACCACAATTTTTTAACTAAAGTAAAAAAAATACTGAATGACGATGAACAAGATGAAATTTTAAGGAGAAAGAATGTAACAATTTTAAATAAAATATTAGATAAATGTGTTTATAATAGCAAGTGAAAGTTCGATGTAGTGTTTGTGATCTGATGAATGTAACCCAATTTCAAGCTTAAAATAGTTATAACTCTTGCTAATACTACTTTCAATGATGGTAATTAGACTAGAATTATAACCCCTTTTGGTAATCTCGTTCTAGCTTTCGCATCTAGTGCACAAACAGCCTTCCGGTAACAATTGTGTGTACGAGTTCTCTAAATGTTTATTTGTTTGCCAAAATCATTATTATAAACAACTAGAAATGTACCCGCGCTTTTACAGCGGGAGTGTACTGCCCTATAATGTTGAATACGTAGTTGAAAATAAGCTAATAACTTTATGTTAAGTATGTATATGTGTAAGCGAAGATTTAAGTTCGGCCTTCTTGTTATAATATAACTAAATGTTGTGCTTACTCATGAGATGCAACTTTCAGTTGGTCAGAAATATACTTATGAAAAATGTAATTCTCTAATTCTGAGACAATTTTACCCAATAATAAATGGAGCTTTGAATTGTAACAAACGATTTGAAAAGGGCATTAATTTAATTTAAAATCCTGCAAACAAACATTTCTCATTGCTATAAATTCAACGCATCAAGAGATTACATTCCATTCGCAATGAAACTGATGTAGCTTTTAATACGCTGATAGATCTTAAAAGAAGAAGGTAAAATGAATCAATAACAAACAAAATTAAAATACATCAAACCTATTTTTATAATTTTTTCACTTTTTTCTCTTTCATCAAAACGGTCCCATTTAGCGATGGATTCCCAAATCTTATATGCTGCTGTTTTACCAAGGCATTCAATTCTTTGTTGATTTCCGTTTTCAGATAAGACATTATATTTTGTAAATGATATCATTAAGCCCACTTTTTCTCTTTCCAAGCTCGCTTTTTTCCATTTTTTTTCCTGGAAATTAGATAATTTATTTGCCAAGTATATTTAATATTGATCCATTCGCTTAAAAACATATGTGAAACGAAGATTTAATTTTTTTGAAAAATAAATAAATTTTGGAATGCTGGAAAGAAATGAGTGGATATATTCAATTCGCATTGAGGTAAAAATTCAAATTATTTATCAGGTTCATGTTAACTTAAGTTTAACATAGATATATCCATTGATCCAGTAGTCAAATATTATACTGTAATAATTTAGCTGATATAAGAAAAGGCAATTTTTACTCAACATTACTTTTAGATCAGAGTTCAGTCGTGCTTAATTTATTATAGTATGAGTCTGAAAATTTACAGAATTTTATGCAAATGGGAAGTTGGACCATTATTGAGAGTGTGCTTAGGCTTTTATTAGTAGGCACTAAATGAAGTTAATCAAGAGAAAAAAAATATTAAGAAAGTCTCTCATTCTTTACAAACTTTAAACACACTTTTTTTAGAGTGGATATATTTTTATAATGTTATGCATATATATCAGAAATTTTAAAATTTGTTATAAGAAAAAAAAACATTCAACTTCTAATGTTCATTACTAATGAATTGATTTCACTTAGAGAATTGCTTTTCTCATAAATCTCACTCACAATTTTAAGGGTACTAAATAAAGCTTACTGCCAGGTTTTTTTTAAATTGACGACAACTGCCGTCACTTAGAAAACTTATTTTATTTATGACCCCACATCGTTAAACTATTCAAAGAAATGAAGTATTTGTAACAGCAGGTATTAGTTAAGGAACTGCGCTCCCACATTCTCTCTAAAAGGCAATAGCTGCTTATACAAAAGAGCTAATAAGGGGCCGTCCATAAAATACGTCAACTATTTTTGACCATTTTTAAATCCCCCCTCCCCCTGTCACAAAATGTCACAAATCTGGGAACCCCCCCCCCAAAGTACGTCATACTTTCGAACAAAAATGTTGTTTTTTATTTATAAAATAATTAAAATTTAATATTAAAAAGCGTGACGTCACACATGGCCGGACCCCCCTCTCCCTGTCACAAGCTGTCACACTTTCTTACACCCCCTCCCCCCACTGGAGCGTGACGTACTTTATGGATGGCCCTTAAAGTAAATTATAAATGTTGTAAATGTAATGAAGTTTCCAAAAGAATTTAAAGAAACTAACTCAATCTTATTTTAAAAGCTTGCAATAAAATTTGCGCACCATTTTTAGTCAATGAAAATTAGTTTAAGGGCGGGCGCTTAAAATGAAGTCTTGTAACGAAGTACTGCTCCAAAAAATAAATTGTATACTTTTTGATAGACTTTATTAATTAGTGTTTTAATATGGAAATGATATATACTTCTTTTATATACTTTTTATACTTCTGCTCAATTTAAGACGCGTACACGAAAAGGTGCGCACCGTAATTTGACAATAAAAGATTTTTGAAAGCACACAGCTCAAAATAAAGTATTGTAAAAAATAACGCACCAAAATGAACTCATTTTGAATGTCCGCATGAAGCTCTTCAATATCAAAATGAGAATATGTGTTGTCTTTATTTGACTCTACATTTTCTGATTATGGGCCCCCTTACCCTAGGGGTGGTCACCTGGGGTTGAAATATAGCCTATGACCTGTCTCGGGTCAAATGAGATTCCCATGCAAAATTTCAGCATCCTGGGTCCAACGGTGTGGAATTCCATTGGTAACAAACAAACACACAAACTTTCATCTTTATATATTAGATATAATAATTTGCAATGTCTGTCCATGACGCTACTAATTTTAGAAAGCAGGGAAAACCAAATTACTGTACCAATGCATCAAAAGGTGTGCAAATTAAAGATGCACTGTAAAAAATATTGTATGACGTCATTGTTTTCGCTCATACATGTATTTTAATTTTGGAAAAGGGATCAATGTAAAAAGAGGATTTGATGATGGTTAATTCTAAAATAAAAAAACAAAGGAGGCGGCGCCCTACAACCCCTATTATAAAATACTTTGTGTACATTTCAGAAAGTTTAATATTTCGTATTTATCAAACAAGGACAAGTTAGTTGGGCTTTTGAAAAGGTCGGCGCCGTAGGCGCCCTTTTAAAAAAAAAGTGCATTTTTTAATAAAATAAATAGATTTCAGCTGACAACTTCCGTCATTTTTGACGGGTGATACGCTAGTCATATATATATTTACGCTCAATTATCGCTGGCTGTGGCCTAACGCTAAATCATAATCCTTTTGGTTTCAAGATTTACATTAACCAAACAATGCACGAACATATGACGTCAGCATTTGTGTTGTAAACAGTGCTGACTGACTCAAAGAGTTATTTTTTTGGTGCAGTAATTTGGTGCGCTGCTTTCTAAAATTACTTTAAAAATTGTGTGGTGATTAGCAATGTAAAAAAATATTATATACTTACTTTGTGTACATTTCAGGAATATTTCGTATTTATCATACAAGGATAAGTTACTTAGGCTTTTGCAAAAAAAAAGCCCAAAAAAACAACCCTATTATAAAATAATTTGTGTACATTTAAGAAAGTTTAATATTACGTATTTATCATACAAGGACAAGTTAGTTGGCCTTTTGAAAAAGGTGGGCGCCGTAGGCGCCCTTAAAAAGGGGAGGTGCCGCAGCACAAACTAGTATAATTAATATTTGAACTATCTGAGTTTCAAGTCCGCAAAACTGGAGAGTGCTGAAATTATAAGCTGTATTTATTGCACAGTCGTTATCAGTTATAGTATAGTATAGGACGTTATAAAAATCACCCCATTTCTGTTTCTTTGCCCAGACCTCGGGGTAAGACGTAGGATAGAGCTGGGTTCCATTTCCGTAAGAGATTTTTTAAATATCTTTATTCAATTTCTTTTTCGGTTGTTATTTATACGATATTGAGGACTAAAAGGCTGGTGCTTCATTTTTTCTTTGGTTCAATGATATTCACCGTTTTATTAAGCAGCATGAACAAATATTCAGATAAAATCGTTGGCTTGCTAGTCCCCTAATTGAAACAGCTAGTTGCCTGCAAATCTTGTCGAGAACTCCATGCTGAGACATAATGTACTTAGCTGTTGATTCAATGATCTTTATATTTTTATCACCAGGGCTAATCGGGGATAACCTTCAACATTTTGTTTAAAGAGTAAGACGATTAATTTGTTTATTATTGACAATAATCAACACCACAAAAGAATTATTAGAAAAAGAGCTTAAAGCCATAATAAAAGTTTTATGTGACGTATTGAATGTTTACACATAATATGTTTAAACAACATCCTAACATAGAGAAATATTCACTGCTGTGACATGATTATGGACAAAGACCTGTTTGATATATTTGAAAAGTAAAATAGTTTGTTAAAACAATGAGTGTTCTTTTCTTGACTGAATACGTAAGCTGTGAAATGTTTTCATTGTGAACATCTGAAAACACAAATTATTCCAACACAAATTATTCCAACACAAATTATTCCAACACAAATTATTCCAACACAAATTATTCCAACACAAATTATTCCAACACAAATTATTCCAACACAAATTATTTCAACACAAAAAAAATCCACCAAAGCTGAAAGCTTCCGAACCCTCATGACTAAAATTTTTTTATGGGGGGGGGACCTGAATGGAAATAACACACTTGATTAATCTTCATTTGTGCTCATTCCTGTGAATTTTGTATGCACATTTTGAAAACAGCTATTATATTTTTGCACAATACCTAAGGACTTATTTTGGAGATAATTTTTTTTAATGTTTGTTTTTTAATATCAATCTAGTTTATCTTAGCACTGTGGAAGAGAAGTCTGACTCTTATTTCAGCTTATCTCATCATCAGAAGTTGTAACTATCATAATACATTAACAATTTAAACGTTACTATTACCATGAGAATGTGATAAATCAACCATTTTTTAAGTCCATCAATAAATATTGATATGAGGTGGGGATGAAATCCATAAACGATGTTACGCTTTATCCGTGGATCTTTAATAAAAGCCATTCGTCTAAATAATTAGACATCCTCACTATGGACCGTCTTTAACACGCATTATTCACACACACAAACCTACTCGCATACATAACATTTTTTATAAGGATGGTCCCAGTACAGAACAAAATAACTTTTTATACCTAAAACATTTCATGAATATTTTCGTAGCTTGAATATTTGCAATGTATTTTTTTTATTAATATTCAAAGAACGCTGCCTTTTAAAATTTAACTTTAGCTCTAAATGACCGAATTTCACGTTCATAATTAACTTTTTATAAATTGAATAGTATGAAAATGGACTTCTAAATATCAGATATTGAGTATTCACAAACGTATATACATATTAGCTTAACTATTAGGCAGGTTCCCATAATAAAGTGAAAATAGGTTGACACAAAAAGTGAGATGATACACTACAAGAATTGCTCATTTTCTTTGGTGACAATGATGGCGTCCCTTTTATCACAACATTCATATCTGAAGAATTTTATTTCCTTTACATTCTGCGTTATGTCCTTTTGATTGTTGCCATGGCTACGGTCGTGTGGCACTAACCCGTGGAGTTGGTCGCCGGGGTCGGAGTGACCGGGATTGGAGTGACCGGGGTCGGAGTGACCGGGATCGGAGTGACCGTGGTCACGCTTATTTGTGGAGTTGGCGTGGTGTTGCCGCCGGTCTGTTGGCTGATGTACTGTATGAGAACCTCTTTGGCCTGGGCGAGTTTGTCTTCAGGGATCTGACACCTGCTCCTGAGAACCTTCATCAACAAAACATAAATGCATCTCAGTAAAAAGTAAGAAAATAATTTAGCTACAAACTTATGTTAATGTTTATGTGCCAAGCTATATGCTAGTTAACCTGTTACGACTGTTGTTTTACCTGTATGCTAGTTGACCTGTCACGACTGTTGTTTTACCTGTATGACACTGTTAATAGTGACAACTCTGTTGTCGCCTTGTGGCAGCACAATTCTCAGAACGTACGGGACACTTGTCGAGGCGATGTACAGTAGGCCTTCGTTTTCTGAAGCTTCGGAAATAGAGTTGATAACCATCCCTGTAATATAGAGATGAGATTGTCCAAAGTTTAGAGCTTTATAACCATTGATGTAAGACAGAAATAATATGGCTATGAGAGATAGTCGAACAATGAAAAACTCTTGGTTACTTTGTAAAAACAGAGGCATGTTTATCAAACAGGAGACAGCGAAATAGCTGTTAATCAGCCAGAGCGTGACTCTCGACTGATACATCATTTCATCAAATGTCACTTTAATATTTATAGGTGTTTTTTTTTCAAGTCAATTTGACGCAACTATGTGACAAACATTTAGACGGAGGATGTTCTTAACTGGAAAAGACATGATGAAGTAATATAAAATAATAAATAGATGTAAAAACAAAGTTTTTGACTATAAATCCCTTATATATGAGACAAAACTAAAAGTAGTGATTATGTTTAAACGCGACATTTACAGACTGAAAGCAGAATTATCTCCCCTGGTTTTAAAACCGGGCGCAGGGACGATAGGGGGTGTGAACATCGACGGTCGGCTTACACGCGTGAACTGAACTGGCACGTGAAAGAATTATAAACAAATAGTCGGTTCGGATGTCCGATTAAACTTACAAAGCAAGTTAATATAAGGGATTTAATTAATGCCAAAACTTTATGGTCCAAAATTTTTTAGGTTTTTAACAACCAATCGAGACAGTTGTGAGGTTGTCTCCCCTAAATATCATCACGTGGCTTCATAATTTGCCTTTAGCTGTGACAAAAGTGGACTACGAAATATATCCACACAACCTTTCTATAAATAAATCGTCCCTATTTGCCATTATATCACGAAGGTAAAGCCACAAAGACACTCATCAATCCACGTCACGTGGACATTTTTCTTATCCAATCAAATGTCAACCTACTTGTCAGTGCAAAGATAAGAACGGAGCTAGACATTGTTTCAATGACTAGCAACCCATTTGCATATTTACAATGGCAAGTCTAATGGGAGTTTGATATGCTTATTGAAATTGCTCATCACTGAATCTGAACTCTGGATGATTAAATTGCTTATTAAATTTTGATGCATAGTTTAAAATTAAACTGAGTTTGTTTTTGTTTTTTGCATTTCGTGTGCGTTGCTTTGTAAAAACATACAACAAAAAGAAATATTGTGTATGTTACACTAAAACACATAGAACAACGGATATAGAAATGATAAAGTGTATGTTACTACTAAAATGTAATGTTACGATGATGTTTGCCAATGGAGATCTTCACTCAGTGATTTATTGTGAAAATATGTCAATATATTATAGTAGTCACTTTGTTGTAATTTCGGGGGAGAATTATTGGATCGTAAGGTCTTGTTGTTATGTCAAAGTTTATTGTGTAAATAGACATTGACTATGGGACAAAACAAATTAACAATAATTCCCCCCCTTGCCAGCCCCTCCCTACCCCCCACCCCCCCCCCACACACAAAATGGCCCTTAGTGCCAAAAGTCATGTTAGCTCAACTCGCCAAGCTGATGTAGGAGACTGTCTTGTATCATGTATCACGTGGCTGTGGGGAACAGTTTTGAAAAGCGTTGCACCAGTGTTTCAAGTCCTGGAGGAGAAGGGGCAGACTCACTCCAGCTCCCCCTCCCCCTCCGCACAACGACATAAATATTGAACAACAACAACAACAACAACAACAAACAAAAGCAGCAGCAGCATATGAACCTGATTTCTAAACCCAAATATAATGGAGTTTAGGCTAAAGACAAAGGGAGACTAACCTGTGGGGTCATGAAGACTTCCTATGGGTTTGCCTGTGGCGTCCAGTTCAACAATCATGCCGTACCTGAGGTAGTAGGACCTGATGGTATTCTGGTCCACAGACTGAAACATGTTTCATCAGAAACAAATAAAATAATTATACCAAAGAGTATTTAAGAGTACTATGCTCATATACATATATTAGATATCTATAATAATTAACAGCTTTTCAAACCAGTATTAAGACAATAGTCAAAGTGAATATCTGTGAATGTCCATGCATGTACTATCATGACGTCTATTTATATTTAAATAATCGTCTGTTTTAAAAAAAATTTTAGGAAACGATATGATATAATTTATTGATAAATTCTTTATTTTTAAATTTAAAGAATACTTTTATTTTGATTGACTTTAAGAACCCTATGTACATATTTAGAAATTCTGTTTTAATATTTTTTATTCTATTCATATCCCATCCCGCCGTCCATAAACATGGTACGATATAGAAGTCCTTACATAGACAGTTCTCTGTCTGGCAGATGGATTGCTGGAATACGTGTCCATAGAACTGGGAACGCCAGCGTGACGCACGAACGAAAGTCCAACCCAGTAGGTTCCTCGGGCAGACCGGCGGATGTTCCCTGGAACACCTGGAAGATTTTCCGAGAACACCGTCTGCTGGCGGAACGTTGCCGGGGCCAAGCTTATGCTGGGGAACATAGCTCAAACTGATACTAGGGAACATAGGTCAAACTTCTACTGGGGAACATAAGTCAAACTGATATTGGGGAACTTAGGTTAAATTTATAATAGGGAACGTAGGTCAACCAAACTTGTACTGGAAAACTAATGTCAACCAAACTTGTACTGGAGAACTAATGTCAACCAAATTTGTACTGGGGAATAAAAAGTCAGCTAAACTTGTACTGGGGAACATAGGTAAAACGTATACTTGGGAACGTAAGCTAATGTTATACTGGGGGACATAAGCTATTGGTAACATGTTGACAAAATGACCAAGCTTATATTTGGGGAAACACACACCAAAGTTTAAAAAAAATAAATGTGTAAAATAAAAATACATTTAAAAAAACTGTACTTTATGATTACCCAATTTAATGCTTGTTTTAATTACAAAATTTGTATAAGAAAATAAAAATTTCATAAATAAAATGTAATTTGTTTTTTAAAAATATCGTAAATTGTACATGTTTAAAATCTCAACTTGTTGTCTTTATTCTTTCTACAGAAAAACGCGGAGAAGATGTGTGTGTTTGAGTCTTTGTTATTTTATTTTATTTAAAAGAGCCCACCATTTTGCCTGCCAGCTAAACTCACCTGACAATTCTCGCCCTGCCAGTCACGGCAACGAGAAGTTGTGTTCCATCAGGGGTCACCTCGAGTCCATTGGGATACGCCAGCCCGTCTTTAACCAGCTCAGATATCACTTTTGTGGTCGGGTTCAAAACCAGGATTCTGTCAATATACAAAATAAGATAAAAAAAAGAATGATTTCTTTAGTAAAGCGATGTTGATATATTGGTTTTAAAATATTAGTTTTAAAGTAAATTTCGATCATATTTGTTGACGCTAAGGAGACAATAGATAGACATTTTTGCTATGCGTTTATCTTTATGTGAGGTGGTGTTGTTTTTATATATATATATATATATATATATATATCTAATATATAAAGATGAAAGTTTGTGTGTTTGTTTGTTTGTTTGTTACCAATGGAATTCCACACCGTTGGACCCAAGATGCTGAAATTTTGCATGGGACTCTCATTTGACCCGGGACAGGTCATAAGCTATGTTTCAACCCCAGGTGACCACCCCTAGGGTAAGGGAGCCCATAATCAGAAAATGTAGAGCCAAATAAAGACAAAATAAATTCTCATTTCGATATTGAACAGCTTCATGCGGGCATTCAAAACGAGTTCATTTTGGTGCGTTATTTTTTACAATACTTTATTTTTAGCTGTGAGCTTTCAAAAATCTTTTATTGTCAAATTACGGTGCGCACCTTTTCGTGTACGCATCTAAAAGTGAGCAGTGTAATTTTATTATGATAACATTCATATTTGTTTTGGCCTTGCGGTACAAAACAGTGGCCTTTTATACAAATACTTTCTTGATATATTATAGATCTGTTAAAACTATTTCATTACATTCGTCACACGATGTATGGTATTTATTTTTAAATTAAGAGTTTTTTTTATGTTGTTTCTAATGACTCAAATTTTAATTTAAACAAATACTAATTATGTGAGGGTATTTTATGTGGAAAGAAATTGCCCAAGTCAAAAAAGCTTAATCGTAATTTAGAGGAACTATACGTTTTGTTTTTCTTAAAATTTGTTGCGTGTTCTTTATTAATTTTTCTTGCTTATTTTACTGGCTCAATCCCTTAAATTTACTTATTAAAGTTAATCATCAATGATTATTACATGCATATAAAAGCCTACGACCAATGCTGTGTTTTTTTTATTACCTAAGCTAAATAAATTTACAATTTAAACCTTTCTACCGGACTTATAAACAGAAGTTTTCTTTATAAAAAAGAAACTTTAACAAATGTAATAGAGATATAAAACTAAAATGGTACTTCACTTTGGTGAGACCTGTACTAGAATATGCATCTTCTGTATGGGACCCATCCACCAAAGAAAACATTGATAAACTAGAACAAATTCAAAAAAGAGCTGCCAGATTCATTACTGGAGAATATTCGAAACTGACAAGAATAACACCATTAGTTAAATCATTAAACCTTGAAACACTAGAGGATAGAAGAACCAAGAGCAAAGTAGTAATCATGCATAAAGCAATTAATTCTAATTTAGAAATACAACACAAAGATAACTTAATACAACCCTCAGATAGACATAAGGATAAAAACACCTTTCTTATTCCGTATGCAAGAACAAACACATACAAGTTTTCCTTCTTCCCGTCCGGAATTCGGGCGTGGAATGGGTTGCCTGAAGAATCCAGGAAAACCAACACTTTATCAACATTTAAATCTCTAATAAAATTGCAGGACTAAACACAAACCATAGATAAGCGTAGGATGCAATAATCTTCTGTATAGAAGGAGCGTCTGTAAACAGATAAGATAAGATAAGTATATTAAACTCAATACAAGTGAACCTAAAAGCAATTAATTAAGTTGGGCGGCGAATTGAACATGCCATGGTCATTACGCTGTAGCGGAATAACAAAAGCCATTTTAAAAATAGATGTTTAGTCAAACATATCATTTTTTTTTCAATTTCGTAAATAATTTATTTATTTTTCAGAAACTAAATCTGGTGTTTGAAATATAATTTACAAACTATGATGTCCCATCGGGAAAGATGACCCAAAACATACTTGAATTCGTTTTAAAATTATACCTATTACATAAAAGACGTAAATTGAAATCGTATAACATAGACACAAATATATAAAAGAATTATATATCATTTCCATATTAAAACACTAATTAATAAAGACTATCAAAAAGTATACAATTTATTTTTGGAGCAGTACTTCATTACAAGACTTCATTTTAAGCGCCCGCCCTTCAGTTAACATTCATTGACTAAAAATGGTGCGCACATTTTATTCCAAGCTTTTTAAATAAGATTGAGTTAGTTTCTTTAAATTATTTTGGAAACTTCATTACACTTACAACATTTATAATTTACTTTAGGGGCGGTCCATAAAGTACGTCACGCTCCAGTGGGGGGAGGGGGTGTAAGAAAGTGTGACAGTTTGTGACAGGGGGAGGGGGGTCTGGCCATGTGTGACGTCACGGTTTTTTATATTAAATTTTAATTATTTTGTTAATAAAAAACAAAATTTTTGTTCGAAAGTGTTACGTACTTTAGGGGGGGGGGTCCCAGATTTGTGGCATTTTTGTGACAGGGGGAGGGGGTAGTTAAAAATTGTCAAAATCAGCGTGACGTACTTTATTGACGGCCCCTTATTAGCTCTTTAATATAAGCAGTATTAAGCAGCTATTGCCTTTTAGAGAGAAGATGGGAGCGTAGTTCCTTAACTTAAACCTGCTGTTAAAAATATTTCATTACTTTGAATAGTTTAACGATGTGGGGTAATAAATAAAATAAGTTTTTTACGTGACGGCAGTTGTCGTCAATTTAAAAACAACAACTGGCTGTTAACTTTATTTAGTACCCTTAAAATTGTGAGTGAGTTTTATGAGAAAACCAATTCTCTAAGTGAAATCAACTCATTAGTAATGAACATTAGAAGTTGATTTTTTTTCTTATAACAATTTTTAAAATTTCTGATATATAGGAATAACATTATAAAATATATCCACTCTAAAAAAGTGTGTTTAAAGTTTATAAAGAAAGAGAGACTTTCTTAATATTTTTTTAAATTTCTCTTGATTAACTTCATTTAGTGCCTACTAATAAAACCCAAGCCCCCTCTCACTAATGGTCCAACTTCCTATTTGAATAAAAGTATGTAAATTTTCAGACTCATACTATAATAAATTAAGCACGACTGAACTCTGATCTAAAAGTAATGTTGAGTAAAAATTGCCTTTTCTTATATCAGCTTAATTATTACAATATAATATTTGACTAAGGGATCAATGGATATATCTATATTAAACTTAAGTTATCATGAACCTCATAACTAATTTGAATTTATACCTCAATGGGAATTGAAAATGTCCACTCATTTCTTTCCAGGATTCCAAAATATTTTTTTTTAAAATTTATATCTTCGTTCCACATACGTTTTTAAGCGAATGGATCAATATTAAATATATTTGGCAAATAAATTATCTAATTTCCAGAAAAAAACAGGGAAAAAAGGGAGCCTGGAAAGAGAAAAAGTGGGCTTAATGATATACTTTACAAAATATAATTTCTTATCTGAAAACGGAAATCAACAATATATTGAATGCATTGGTGAAACAGCAACATATAATATTTGGAAACAATCGATAAATGGGACCATTTTGATGAAGGTGACAAATATGTATAAATTATAAAAATAAGTTTGATGTATTTTAATTTGGTTTTTTATTGATTCATTTTACCTTCTTCCCTTAAGTTCTATTAGCGTATTAAAAGCTACATGAGTTTCATTCCGAATGTAATCTCTTGATACGTTGAATCTATAGCAATGAGAAATGTTTGTTTGTAGGATTTTAAATTAAAATAATGCCCTTTTCAAATCGTTTGTTACGTTTCAAAGCTCCATTTATTATTGGGTAAAATTGTCTCAGAATTAGAGAATTACATTTTTCATAAGTATATTTCTGACCAACTGAAAGTTGCATTCCATGAGTAAGCACAACATTTAGTTATATTATAACAAGAAGGCCGAACTTAAATCGTCGCATACACATATATACTTAACATATAGTTATTAGCTTATTTTCGACTACGTATTCAAACTTATAGAGCAGTACACTCCCGCTGCAGAAGCGCGGGTACATTTCTAGTATATATATATATATATATATATATATATATATATATATATAAACACGTCTAAATCTTAAAGAGTAGATGAAAAATTAAATGTTTTAATATTTGTTTTACGTTTTGTTTTAATGTATTTTTTTCCAATTTGATTAACATTTTGGGCCTTTCTACTTGCCGGGCACAATTTCAAAATAGATTATCTAAAAACAGTATACCTGCCACTGGGCCTTCCCTCCATGAAAGCGTAAATATCATTAGCAGCGTCATACTTGTCACTGGAGTCACTTATGATGATGGCGCCGTCTGGCGTCAGAGCCAAACCGTTGAGGAATCTAGGAGTTCTCCCCCCAACAGGTATGGTGGATGAGTACAACTGTTCCACCGCCCCTAATTGATGCACACATTAGGGCTTGTTTTAGCTTACAGTGTTTCAGTGTATGAATGTTTAGGTACAGAATTATAGTTTATAATTTTTGCATTTATTTATTCACGAGCAATTCATTGCCCTTGATCAACCAAAACGCTGATCATTATTATCAATACTCGTCTTGGCTTGTTTAACGTAGTAAATGGGTAGGTTAACATTATGAATGATTTTTTTAAAAATTGAAATGTTTAGCTGTGACCCTTGAAGTTGTCTCTAATAATCGGCATCCTTCAGTCTCGAGAGCCGATGGTGCATCACCGTTGGGCTGCATTTCCTCATGTGGCTGAGCATGGCAGTCTTTTCCACAGCTTTTGCACACGCGTTCTGTGCTTCCCAATGTTTTGGCCTTTCTCCTAGCTCTTCTGTCTGTAGCCTCCTCCATCCTTCGCTCCTCGGCTACTATGACGCCCTCTTTGACAACTGTGCGCCACGTAGATCGGTCTTCTGCTTTACATTCCCTGTCACTTGTGCGTATTCTGGCTGTTTTCATGTCTCTCTGGCAGGAATCTTTAAATCGGAGACGTGGGCGACCTGTCTTCCTCTTTCCCGATGCCAGTTCTCCATATAGGGGGTCCTTGTGGATACGACCCGGGCTCATTCTATTTACATGTCCTAGCCATCTTAGGCGTCTTTCACTAGGCACCTCAAGTGGAAGCTATGAAGCTTGCGCTAATGGGATGTATAAGTCTATAAACTATAAGTGGTCCATGTCTCGCTCCCGTAGGGCAGCGTACTGATGACGCAGGCTCAATAGACACAGTTTGGTTTTCTCCGTTAGCTGGGTGTTTTGCCAAACCAGTTTATTTAGTTTAACCATTGTTGCAGCTGCTTTGCCAATTCTACTGTTTATTTCGTCCTCGATGGACAATGTTTCTAATATTCTCAAAGAAATCGATTTATACGGACTCAATGTCATTCATGCTTTTCACAATTTTTAAAAAATTTAACAAATAAATCGATTCGATGTGATCAATCATCTGTGACTGGATTGACTCGATCACTCACGTGTAACTGAATCGACCCTGATCACTCACCTGTATTGGGATTGACTCTGAACACACCCCTGTAAGCGTCTACAACCACCAATAGACCGCTACTGTCCACTTTGATGTCCATCAGAACACCACACTGGGCAGGGGTTGCTAAGGAGAGAAATTTCATGTTTAGAGCCGACCTAGCATTTGTTATTATTATTTTTAAAAACCAATTACTAAAGAAATGACAGAATGACGTCATGAGGTTCCTCTGCATACGAGTAACGTAGTGTTACACATAAAACTTCATTTTCTCCAACTTAATTACTCGTTGATAGTCCATTGTAGTTTTTAATACAACAATGAACTCTTTTTTTTTAAAATTAAATCTTCATTTTAATTAACTCTGCGAATTTTAAAAAAGGAAAAATTTTATTTTGTCAAATATTTTCATCAACTTAAAGATTTTCTTATTGCCAATGTTTTCATTGATTTCCACAATTGTTATATTTGTCTCCCCATTTAGAAAAAAAGATCATTAAAACGTGTATGTACTTACCACATCGAGGTGGCGAGAGGTTGGCCACAACCTGTGGTACACATGTGGCGATGTTCACAATTTTTCTGTCCGCCGTCAAGGTGTAGACATTTCCTTAAGAGACCAGAAATAATGGAGCATGTAGAATGTAGACAATACCTGTTAGCATGTAGAATGTAGACAATACATGTTAGCATGTAGAATGTAGACAATACATGTTAGCGTGTAGAATGTAGACAATACATGTTAGCCACACTACAACGTCTTAGTGATATGTCTCTAGACGTCTGTACAAAGTACACGGGTCCTGAATTGGAATTAATATCCTAGCTTTCCCGCATTGGAGGTGAAATAGAAAGTCGAAACTGTGGAGACTATGGACACTAGTTAACACAGGCTTTGTGTTTACTATCACTTAGTTTACTTGAAGCATTTCTTAGAACAGTCACCCTTTCTTGTCTAACCAGAGACATTTCCTAATCGGCGTGTAGAGTGTTAACCCCCCCCCCTGCCCCCCCCCCGCAACACGTTGCGACCACGGATGCCGAGGTGAAACAGGGGGAACAAAATCTAAGACATTCAAATCAAAGACAGACTCATAAGTAGTGAGGAAATCAAAGGTCCCAAGGTCTCCACGGTATTGTACTAATGTACTCCTCTGATGTCATAGACTTAGACATCCAATGAGCTCTCAGTAAATTATTTGAATAAATCTGACGTTTAATTTTATAGTGCATTAAAATAGTCAATGATATACAGCTGTCTCCATTTTCAATGAGCGTTCATTAATATCTGGTGCATTGTCCTTTACTTGGAAACATTAAAAAAAAACAAGGAAGTGTCATAAACATTATAGATTTATTGTTGGGAAAGACCTGAACATACGAGAGCGCATGTTTATTGCAAACACGTCTTTACAAGCTTATCATTATAAGCAGAGGCGTCACCAGGGTTGGTGTTACCCACTGCGGTAGCTGATGGCTAACACGACGACATACCCGGTGCGGTCCGCACCCCTAGTGACGCCTCTGATTACAAGCATTTCCTTCCAAGAACACCATTAATAACACATCGTTAAAAGCATATTTAATCACTCCTTTAAAATACATCACTACAAATACACTATTACATTGTCAATATAAAACCTTTACAAACACTCTGTAACAAGCACTTCATTACATACACTACGTTCAAGCTCATGATTCAAGCACACCATTACAAACAAACCATTTCAAACACTCTTTTAGACTAAAATAAATCTAATGCCCTCTGCTAAACACGCCACATTTCTTGATAACACATTTAGACGCTGTCAGTCTTCTTATCTTATCAATACAGACGCTCCTTCTATGCAGAAGATAGTTGCGTCCACAGACCATGACAGATGATCTGTTGGCAAGTGATGCAGCATTCACATGCCACGGCTTTGTGGGTTCCACGCATTACCCAGCCGCCTAACTACATGTAGTGTTAGGTACCCATTCGGAGCGGGGTGACTCAGGGACGCCCTAGGCCCCGGGAACAAACCCTTGCCTTCACACGGATTCGAACCCGTGACCATCGGTACGACAGTCCAGTGCGCTGCCACTCGACCACCGCGTCTATGGCGGATTAAGGGGGGGGGGCTGAACGGGCTAAAGCCAGGGGCCCCCGATGATTTAGGGCCCCCAAACTTAGCATATTTTATAATAAACGTGGACAAATGTATACATGAATTGCTGAAAATATGATAAATTAATTAAAAACTCATCTATTAAAATGATCTCTTTTCCCACACGATAGTCTTAGCAGTCAAAAAACCTGATTTGATAGGCTCAATAACAGAAATTATTAAAGAATATTATATATATATATTTTAAATTGACAATCCTAAATGAGCTCTCGTGGCCGAATGTGAAGTACTAAGGCGTATGGTGCAAGCGGTGGCGGGTTCGATCCACGGTTGGGGTGTGAATTTTCTTTTTCATGTGTTTTTTAATTTTATAAATTGTCTTTTACACTCAATTTTAGGATACCGGCAAAAAGTTATTTCTTCGAATTCGGTTTTTACATGAATAATCATTTTGGATGAATATTTACAAGTTACAGTCTTATATTAGCTGCTAGCAATCATTTTATCTAAAGGTAAACTGGCTGGATAGGGCCCCGGTTTGAATTGCAGCCAGGGGCCCCGTGCAGTCTTAATCCGCCCCTGCTGTCAGTAAATTGTTTTTATTTCATTTATTTATTCATTTTCATTTCTTTATTTTCAAACCTCTTTTAATGGAGTTGTCATGTTATTTTTATGTTTGGAAAACTTATCGAATTTGTGTTGTCGGTGAGAAGAAGCAACTAACATAGTACAAATAGTAATATACCACACACACCACACCTGCCTTGAAACTTTCATATACTTATATGGAATGATGAATGTCAATAAATCTTTGACGTCAATATTTGAATAATGTAGTTGACCCAATTAAATAGATTTTAGTCGATAGTAATAACATAAGACAGTGAGTAAATGGGAACATTTAAAGAACCTCTACTTCAACTCCACACATTTGCATTCACTATATCACCTGACGGAGACATAATTACGCCGTGAAAATTCTTTCACGTTTCATTTACTGCCCTTTTTTACGAGGCTATTTATTAAGAAGTACTTTGACCTTTCACCTAGTGTTACAGACTCTCTCATTGGTGGACATCACTTACGACATAGCGTCTGATGAATTGTTTAGTTAGGAGATCGCTGTTGTTAAGGCACACCAAAAAAGCGGGTGAAATACTTTTAAAAGTAGAGTTTTTGGCCAAAACAATATTTAATTTAAGAAGGAAAAAGATTCCACAAATAAATAGAGGTAAAAAAAGATTTTTAAAAACCACGTTTTTATAAGTGTACTAAAAAGAAGAAAATAATTTAAAACTAATAAGTTCAAGTACTTTCGTATGATATGACTAAAACTTTCGGTTAGTGCTTATGAGGTTTTACATATGCAGTTCTCTCATTCTCTCACTTATAGATACCTTTTATGCCTTCTTAATTATAAATCTCTAATTTCTATACCAAACACCCGCCCCACGTTTTTAGTCATATTATATGAAAGTAGTTGAACTTATTAGTTTTAAATTATTTTCTTCTTTTTAGTACACTTAAAAAAACATGGTTGTTAAAAAAAAATTTTTTTACCTCTATTTATTTTCTTCTTTTTAGTCCACTTACAAAAACGTGTTTTTAAAAAATATTTTTACCTCTATTTTTTTATATACCAAACACCTCATAATCGCCCACCCAAAGTTTTAAAAACACGGTGATGTGGTCACGGGGTGAACTCAACAAAAGCAAACGCTACAGATGATTATATATAGATAAACTAAAAAGTTCAATAATTTAATAACGGTACATTCGATCGATCTGAAATTTTGATATAATGCATTGTCGTCCAAGATCTATCTGTGGTAAAATTTTGAGATCTCTAGGACCATCAGAAGTGGTTTAATTTTACGTTGGCAGATATGAAAAATTGTGGACAGACAAACAAATCCACAGCAACGAAAGCGAGTTAATAAAACGTGGTTAAAAAAATCTTACCATTCAAATTCGATGAAAAGTAATAATGCCCATAAAATGGATATTAATATATAGACCCAAAAAAAGAAAAACAGCCATAGACATAATCA
The DNA here is from genome assembly GCA_944989445.1 of Ampullaceana balthica. Taxonomy (NCBI): domain Eukaryota; kingdom Metazoa; phylum Mollusca; class Gastropoda; family Lymnaeidae; genus Ampullaceana; species Ampullaceana balthica. The sequence continues at coordinate 76,269 of CALYLW010001713.1, read as the reverse complement.
TAAACATAAATTATAAAGGACTTTAAGTCTTGATCCCTTTTTGTAGGAGGCTATGGTGTTAATGTGTTTCTTTATTCGTTTATTTGGATGTCTGGTTTAACACATTGTAAACGCAGTAAAACTTTGAAGGGTTAATATTTTTTTAAAGTCTTCAAGATTTTTTAAAAAGTTTCGTGAGTATCATCAATTGATGCTGTATAAGATAATGATATTATTGATATGTGTATGATTTTATGTTTATTTGGATGTCTGATTTATCACATAGTAATAGGAAGAAAAATTTGATATAAGACTTCTACAATTTTTTTTTAAAAGTTGTTGTTACAGTTTCATGAGTATCACCAATTGTTTCTGTCTTGCCTAAGCTAATAAGAGATTAAGAGATTTTATTAAAAATGTTACAGTCACAGTCCAGTCTGGGTTGAGCCCAGTAAAGTTAAGGTTCATGAGAGGGAAAAAAAATAATTCCCAGGACTCATAATAATAAAAAGTGTTGGGGACCACTGCCCTTACATAATAAATACCTCTACTAAATGTTGGGGACCACTGCCCTTACATAATAAATACCTCTACTAAATGTTGGGGACCACTGCCCTTACATAATAAATACCTCTACTAAATGTTGGGGACCACTGCCCTTACATAATAAATACCTCTACTAAATGTTGGGGACCACTGCCCTTACATAATAAATACCTCTACTAAATGTTGGGGACCACTGCCCTTACATAATAAATACCTCTACTAAATGTTGGGGACCACTGCCCTTACATAATAAATACCTCTACTAAATGTTGGGGACCACTGCCCTTACATAATAAATACCTCTACTAAATGTTGGGGACCACTGCCCTTACATAATAAATACCTCTAGTCTAATAGAGAAAGCTGCCGTTTACAACAGTATAATCTGTTTTCAAGAACTGTTTACTAAGTGGACTGAACGTCCGGACAAAAGAGACGTCGTGGCTTTAATTTGTCACACTATAACACGTCGTTTTAACAAACAAAGAGTGTGGGGGGGGGGTGCGGGGGCGGGGGGGGGACGATGACAGCATAAAGAGGAGATAAACCAAGACAAAATTAATAGGAAACACCAGGAAACGATTTGTGGGCGGAGTCGGTCTTTTTGTATTGGGATGGACAAAACTAATCCCTTATGTATTTTTTTTTCTGTTGCTGAAGCTAAAACCCAATTTATAGCAAAAGTGTGTTGTTTTCTTTTTAATTTTAAATTTGTGACAGCTTTTTCCTAATTGCTTCATTTAACATTTTCCTTTTCTTTGTTACAATTCTTTCGTTTATTTTTATTTTTTAATTATTACATATATTTTGAGGGCGGAGCGGAGGGGGGTGGTGGTGAGAGTGAACATTACGGTGATTACAGGACATACACATTTAGTTTGACCTCTGAATGCCCAGAAGAGTTTATGTTAGTTGTAACACCTTGTGTTATGTTCGTTTGTTTTCCACGCATTCCTACTGAAAACTACGAACGTTTGAAATAACAAGGCGAAAACAGAGAGCGGCGCCACGCGTCGTCAGCACATGACAAACATTCAGCCACACTAACGTATCAACAAAACGACTAATTCCTTCGGTCCCCAACAACCACTGTACTTGGCTGACTCCTATTACAGTTAACTTGGGCGTTTTAAAAGCTTTAGAAACCAAGCATAAACCGTGAACAATAGGATCTTTCAGCATGTAATTTATTTTATTATAATTTTTTTGTTAATCTTTCAGTGGCATAAACGATTGTCTGAAAAGGGCAGGAGTGCCGACCTATCCATCGACGTCCACTCACCAGAATCGAGACGGAAGAATCGATGACTCGATTTTTTACTTTCTTAGTTGATGGATTGTGGTTAATAATAGCGGCATGCAAATATCGCGTGATACAACGCCCCCCCCCTTTCCTTCCCCAGGTGTATGTGCACCACAGCAGAAGAGACGAGAGGCACGAAGGGAAGTTCCAGAGAGATGGAACGAGAGAACTAAACCTGGTGAAACAAAATGACGCCCCAACCATGATGTCTTAACCCTGAAAACCAAACCATGACGTCTCAACCAGGACGTCCGAATCATGACGTGCCAACCATGACCACCCAACCATGATAACCCAGCCATGACAACCAAACCATGAAGTCCCAACAATGAAGTTCCAACCATGACAACCCAACCATGACGTCCCAACCATGACAACCCATCCATGACCACCCAACCATGACATCCCAGCCATGACAACCCAACCATGACATGCCAACCATGACGTCCCAACCGTGACGTCTCAACCATGCTGTCCCACCTGTCCACTTTATTCTGACGGCCAGGTATCATTTAGAAGTTAGTTTTAAATAGAATTAAAATAAAATGCATGGCTGTGTGTATAGAGTATAGAGTACAGAGGGTAAAGAAATGATAAATGGTGTGTAATAAATTAATATATCACCACCTCAAGGTGTGGTCTGTATAACAACAAACTGTATAACAACAAACTGTATAACAACAAACTGTATAACAACAAACTGTATAACAACAAACTGTATAACAACAAACTGTATAACAACAAACTGTATAACAACAAACTGTATAACAACAAACTGTATAACAACAAACTGTATAACAACAAACTGTATAACAACAAACTGTATAACAACAAACTGTATAACAACAAACTGTATAACAACAAACTGTCTGTATAACAACAAACTGTATAACAACAAACTGTATAACATTCCCATTGTAACTACTGTAACCTGCATCTTACACCTTTTTGTACACACCTCATCAAATGGCCGCTTTCTCCAGTTATGTAATCTACAGTCAACAGTCACTCATTTAAGTTTAGACATTCGTGAAAACAAGTGGCAAAGTTCAGTAAGTAAACATGACAACAACAGAAGACAATCACCATGTTTAGGTCACGATGCTTGGGCCACTATGTTTAGGTCACTATTTTTGGCTCACTATGTTTAGGTCACTATGTTTGGGTCACTATGTTTGGGTCGCTATGTTTGGGTCACTATTTTTGGATCACCATGTTTGGGTCACTATGTTTGGGTCACTATGTTTGGGTCACTATTTTTGGCTCACCATATTTGGGTCAATATGTTGGGGTCACCATGTTTGGGTCAATATGTTTGGGTCATGTTAAATGTCCCTATGAGTATTCCTTTCGTTACGTCATACAATAATCCTTCGTTTATCGCGGCAGATAAGTTTCAAGGCCAGCAGTGAAAACTGAATTTTCGCAAAGTAGGGACACCAACTTTTAAGCTATGTGAAATCAGTAGTTACGTTTTCCGTTTCTATATAGCGAAGTACACGTAGTTATTCATGACGTGATGATGGGGATGAATATGCTGTGCAGTAAAAATGTTGACGATGAAGGTGATGATGACTTTTACTGCGCAGCCTATGAACATATTTTACGACTCTTCAGAAGGGGTACCATTTCCTGTGGCACCTCTTCTAATACTACTACTATATTTTAAAACCCGCGAAGTAACGAATCCGCGAAAAGTGAACCGCGACGTAGCGAGGGATTACTGTATTTACAATTTCCCCCTCGGTTAATACAAATCGCTTTACACCTGCCCGGTTTGTAGCATTATGGTTTATCCTCAAAGATGTTGCATTTAATCCTCTGTTCTGCCCTTTGATAATTAAATTTTAAGATACCCTGATAAGAGCTGATATATTAGTTGCCACAATCAACACTTTCGTGGTTCAGTATTGACAACCAATGAGTAACACATTTGATTACAAACAATCTTTTCATCTCATGACGTGATGGCGAGCTATGATTTCTTACCATTCAGAAAAGCAAAAGACGCGGGTCCCGAGATCTTGTTCTGATGCAGTCTCTCGGCGTTATAGAGGGCGTAGTTGGGGGACAGAGCGCCATCTAGGACGGGACGGAATGGTAACCTGTGAGAAACAAGAACATGTTTGATCATTGTACAATTCGTCAATGGGATAAATGTTTTCAGCTGAAAGCTATTTATTTTGAAAAAATGCACTTTTTTAGGGCGCCTACGGCTTTTTCAAAAGCCCAACTAACTTGTCCTTGTTTGATAGGCCTAAATACGAAATAGTAAACTTTCTGAAATCCACACAAAGTATTTTATAATAGGAGTTGTAGGGCGCCTACGGCGCCCCCTTTGTTTTTTTATTTTATAATTAACCATCATCAAATCCTCTTTTTACATTGTTCCCTTTTCCAAAATTAAAATATGAGCTAAAACAATGACGTCATATAATATTTTTTAAATCCTTTACATTAACTCGTGGTGTCTGGTTGCTTGCGCCCTTGCTTGCTTGTCGCCAAAACTTTGGATCGATTTTAACCCACTTCCTCGTAAGCTAGCGAGCTGAAATTTTGAAGGCAGTTTTGTACCGATAATAAAAACAATGTATCAAAATTTCAGATCCATCGCATTTACCATAATTAAATTATTGATTTTTTAGATTATTTTTTTTATTCCTATGTATCATGTTATTTTTTTAGATAGAGTGTCGCGGTGCGTATTATATTGAACAACCTTTCTGTCGCGCAATAAGGTGCGTATTTTATTGACAACACTTTTTATAAACATATTCCTGATCGGTGCGCATTATATTAAACATGTTTTACGACACAACTGCAATTTTGTATTTTTGGATGGTCTTGCGCTGCGTATTATAATGAACATTCTTTTATTTATGTCTCGTACATAAAGGATTTATAGTCAAAAACTTGGTTTTTTACGGTTTTTTTTATATTTACAGCGTATCTTTAATTTGCACACCTTTTGATACATTGGTGCAGTAATTTGGTGCGCTGCTTTCTAAAATTAGTAGCGTCACGGACAGACACTACAGACCTGAAATTGCTAAATTATATTGTTTACTAGCGTATCACCCATCAAAAATGACGGAAGTTTTCAGCTGAAATCTATTTATTGTTTAAAAAATACACTTTTTTTAGGGCGCCTACGGCACCGACCTTTTTCAAAAGCCCAACTAACTTGTCCTTGTTTGATAAATACGAAATATTAAACTTTCTGAAATGTACACAAACTATTTTATAATAGGGGTTGTAGGCGCCCCCTTTGTTTTTTTATTGTATAATTAACCATCAACAAATCCTCTTTTTATTATGAGGGTTGATCATTTCTAAGACTGGAAAACGGCATAAACCATTCGGTCATTGGACTATTTTTAGATTCAGGTCAAACATTTCTTAAACGTCCATTACAACAGTGTATTTTGATACATTGATCTCACTAAAAACAATCTTCTAGGTGCAATTGTTTGTGCAAAAAAAAATTCTTTACCCTTATTTTTGCCGCCGAAAAAAATATTAAAATGTCGAAGACTTACAACTTTAATAAATAAGCCTTGAAATATTTTAAATTATTTAAAGATGAGTGTAAGCGTTTGTTCGATAGTCGTAACTACGGGAAACACTAGTCCTAGCGTATTCATTTATTGACATATATGTATTTTAATATTGTTTTCCTTGGTCCTTGCCTTATACAAATATATGCCTTGGTATTTATTAGTAATAAACTTACACTAAGATTATGACTTTAATTATAATTACATCATTAGTTTTAGGCAAGTAAATAGTATGAATGAGAATGAATAAAATTCACGGACGAATGAGTGAATGAACTAAAAATAAAAAAGTATAGTCTGTATATTTACATATTAATATTAAATTAAATTCACTCTCGCAAGGACTCTCTATTTCGCATTATATAATATATCAAATAATTTGACCTTATATTTTTCTTTAAAATTCTATAAAATCAAGCTTTTGAACAAGTTTTAGATAATTTCAATTAGCCCATTCCCTCTAATAGTTATGAATAAATATTAACTACTTGGACTTGTCCTTACGGCACCTCAGGTGGTGACCTAGTTATAGATCGAGTCTATTATTAGACTTCCGGTAAATAATGACAAACCCTATTGTTCCCTTTTCCAAAATTAAAATATGAGCTAAAACAATGACGTCATATAATATTTTTTACAGTGCATCTTTAATTTGCACACCTTTTGATGCATTGGTGCAGTAATTTGGTGCGCTGCTTTCTAAAATTAGTATAATCACGGAAAGACACTACGTGACATTGCAAATTATATTGTTTAATAAGACATAAAATATTGCGTGCTCTTTGTTCTAATATCTCGTAATTTAAGAAACCCTGAGCTAATGTTATTTTTTTTTAAAATGTATTTTAAAAATTGTAGAGACAACTTATCCAGAAGTAATTAAACTTTTTATCCACTTTCGTTAGTTTTTAAAGGGTTTTTTAAATAGCTTTTAACAAAAATAATTTTAGTCATTTTGTTGTAATTTGTTTATTTGTTATTTTAAAACCAATGCAGAATTATTGGTTTGATATCACACTAGTGACGGGGAGGGTCAGCATTGAAATTAAACAGGAAACATACCAGACTAATCCATTGCGTCTGTTGCCCCACCCCCCTCCACCAAGCCTGGTACATAGTGTTGACTGGAAATTACGACGTTAGAAATGGCACAGACTGGTTATATAGACTGGTTATATAGACTGGTTATTTAGACTGGTTATAGAGACTGGTTATATAGACTGGTTATTTAGACTGGTTATATAGACTGGTTATATAGACTGGTTGTATAGACTGGTTATTTAGACTGGTTATAGAGACTGGTTATATAGACTGGTTATATAGACTGGTTATACAGACTGGTTATACAGACTGGTTATTTAGACTGGTTATATAGACTGGTTATATAGACTGGTTATATAGACTGGTTATATAGACTGGTTATATAGACTGGATATATAAACTGGTTAAATAGACTGGTTATTTAGACTGGTTATAGAGACTAGTTATATAGACTGGTTATATAGACTGGTTATATAGACTGGTTATACAGACTGGTTATACAGACTGGTTATATAGACTGGTTATATAGACTGGTTATTTAGACTGGTTATAGAGACTGGTTATATAGACTGGTTATATAGACTGGTTATATAGACTGGTTATATAGACTGGTTATATAGACTGGTTATACATACTGGTTATATAATAAAAATTGTTAATTTTTAAAAAAATTGTTTTAATTTTTTTCTTCTTCTTATTATTATTTGTTTTTTTTATGCATAATAAACAACGAAACTTAAAGGGAACATTGATGCCAAGTTCCTTCGATCGTTTGATCCTGCTTTTTAAATGAGAGCTCAAGAAGCGACGTATTGTCTCAGTGTATAGAAGGGGAGCTGGAGCTGTGACCAAAGGAAACACGATAAAACCATCAACCCATTGGACTCAACAAAAAATGGTCTTATTGAGTGACGACCATTTGAATATTTGATGTTGTAAAGTGGGGTTTTTTTGTGGCATTTAAATATTCTCCTTAGTGGGGGGGGGGTGTGTTTAAAGGACGTATAGATCCTTGCGCGTGCACTGTTTGTGGTCAAATAATTTATGCGGGCTCTCCGTGAGTTCGACATGCTTGCACTCCACGACGGGATGTGTGTGGGTGGGTGGATGTGTGCTGGTGTGTGTGTGTGGCCGGGGGGGGGTTCTTATGAAGCTAAAACTCTAACTATTTTATAGGATGCTTTTTATATCTTATCTGTTTACAGACGCTCCTTCTATACAGAAGATTATTGCGTCCTACGCTTATCTATGGTTTGTGTTTAGTCCTGCATTTTTATTAGAGATTTAAATGCTGATAAAGTGTTGGTTTTCCTGGATTCTTCAGGCAACCCATTCCACGCCCGAATTCCGGACGGGAAGAAGGAAAACTTGTATGTGTTTGTTCTTGCATACGGAATAAGAAAGGTGTTTTTATCCTTATGTCTATCTGAGGGTTGTATTAAGTTATCTTTGTGTTGTATTTCTAAATTAGAATTAATTGCTTTATGTATGATTACTACTTTGCTCTTGGTTCTTCTATCCTCTAGTGTTTCAAGGTTTAATGATTTAACTAATGGTGTTATTCTTGTCAGTTTTGAATATTCTCCAGTAATGAATCTGGCAGCTCTTTTTTGAATTTGTTCTAGTTTATCAATGTTTTCTTTGGTGGATGGGTCCCATACAGAAGATGCATATTCTAGTACAGGTCTCACCAAAGTGAGGTAGCATTTTAGTTTTATATCTCTATTACATTTGTTAAAGTTTCTTTTTATAAAGCCTAAGGTTTTGTTTGATTTTTTAATAACTTCATTGACATGGGGATTCCATGATAGTTTCTCATTTATTAAGACTCCTAAGTATTTTGCATCTTTAGTTTGGGTCAGTTCTTTTCCATGAATGTAATATTTTGAATTTATTTGTTTCTTTTTCTTTGTTACTCTTAACAGTTGACACTTTTCTGGGTGGAAAGACATACTCCAGTTAGTTTCCCATTTTATCAATTCATCTAAGTCTTTTTGTAAAATTTTGCTGTCTTGTTCTGATTTAATTGTTCTATAGATTATACAATCATCAGCAAATAACCTATACTTTTGTACCTGTTGAGATGTTGTTGGGTAAATCATTTATATAAATTGAAAAGAGTAAGGGACCTAGCACAGTTCCTTGTGGAACTCCTGAGTTAACCTTTATTGGTGCAGATTTAGATCCATTAATTATTACAGTTTGCTCCCTGCCCAGAAGGAAGTCTTGGATCCAGTGATGTAAGGAACCTGAGATTCCAAAGTAGTTAAGTTTTTTAAGTAAACTAAGGTGGTGAACTTTGTCAAATGCTTTTGAGAAGTCTAGTAATATTGTATCTATTTGATCATTTTTGTCTAAGCCTTTTGATAGTTCATCTATTAAACCTATTAATTGTGTTATAGACTGGTTATACAGACTGGTTATACAGACTGGATATATAGACTGGTTATACAAACTGGTTATACAGACTGGATATATAGACTGGTTATACAGACTGGTTATATAGACTGGTTATATAGACTGGTTATATAGACTGGTTATACAGACTGGTTATATAGACTGGTTATACAGACTGGTTATACAGACTGGTTATATAGACTGGTTATACAGACTGGTTATATTGACTGGTTATACAGAATGGATATATAGACTTGTTATATAGACTGGTTACACAGACTGGTTACACAGACTGGTTATATGAATCAAATTAATACAGAATATTTTGGTGTTGCGCTCGTGGGAACACGATAGCTGCTCCGTCCCGCCCCCAGTTTATCACTAGACCTGATTATTCACTGTGATTAGTCAAAGGATGGCCTTTGAGTTTTTAAACACGTGGATTATTTGAAATAAGCGTATCTCAGATACGTAGGGATTAAATGGTTGCTTCTTGCTGTAACAACTTACGTGAAAGAAATGGGTTCAAAAACCTGCCGCTGACCAAACACCACAGCCAAGAAACACAACTCAACAATCAACAGTGACGTCATCTCTAAATACAATCTCTTGCAATCACTTGATGACGATTTAAGCCGCGGATGAAGTATAGCGCAAAAGTCTCTTGGTAATTGTACCACCACTTGACTGAGCGAGGCCGAAAATAAAACTTTTTTTTTACTGTTTTCAACTGGCACTTAACTTCAGCACACCTGTATGCAGCTTCGTGACGTAATCATATAGTCACGTGATTGTAGCTCTACAACAACAATACACTTATCTCATCATCATCAGACTAACACTAACACATTGCCTCAAAGTCGTGATGTCTTCAGCTCTTCGTCTCAGAGACGCAGCCAATCGCGAACAATGAGAGACCCGGAAAAGGGGAAATCAATGAAAACTCAAGTAAAGCCAGCTAACACTGAGTTTTAAAAAAAATATTTTACTCCTTATTTAAGGCAAGTTTTCGTTTTAGTTGTCTCAAGTGATGGTCGTTTATCAGGTAGAAGAACTGAAGCCCCGCGCTGAGCAGACCGAGGCTCATGATGTAAATAAGGTTGACAGAATGTCAGGCGACAAATTGATGGCATCTTTCCCTTTATCCCAGTGGCGTGTTGGGAACAGGGAGACCGTCTTGAGGCGCGCTATAAGTGAATAATAGTTAGTTCACACTATAGTGGATTCGATGCTATGCTCCATGAGATGCTCCATTGTGTGAACTGCAACTTAGTGGGTCGAATTAAAAGAGTGGACTGAACCGTGTTACGGTTAAAGTCAGGTTAATCTTATTGCAGTGAACGACATTTAATTTGTTTGAGTCAGCCCTTTAAGGATTTAGAACAGTAGCAAAAGCTTAAAACTGACTTAAGGCGTTCTAATTATTCTAGTTAGATCTGATCTTCCTCTCATAAACAGTTCACTTAAAAACAAGAAATAAAGAACACTGCAGTGTGTGTTACACTAAAGAGGATTTGACAGTTTTTTTTAGAAAGGCTGCCTATAAATTAATGAGTAGATTTCACAAATACTGACATAATTTTTTGACACCAATGCTAATTCATTATGCTGTCATTTGCACACAAATGCTCGTTCCGTGAACTTTTCTAGCGTCAGTTTCAAAATTTTAAAAAACCGTAAAAAACCAAGTTTTTGACTATAAATCCTTTATGTACGAGAACATAACTAAAAGAATGTTCATTATATAATACGCAGCGCAAGACCATCCAAAAATACAAAAATTGCAGTTGTGTCGTAAAACATGTTTAATATAATGCGCACCGATCAGGAATATGTTTATAAAAAGTGTTGTCAATAAAATACGCACCTTATTGCGCGACAGAAAGGTTGTTCAATATAATGCGCACCGCGACACTCTATCTCAAAAAATAACATGATACATAGGAATAAATAAAATAATCTAAAAATTCAATAATTTAATTACGGTACATGCGATCGATCTGAAATTTTGATACATTGTTTTTATTATCGGTACGAAACTGCCCTTCAAAATTTCAGCTCGCTAGCTTACGAGGAAGTGGGTTAAAATTGATCCAAAGTTTTGGCGACAAGGGTGCAAGGGTTCAAGGGTGCAAGCAAGCAGACACCACGAGTTAATATAAAGGATTTAAAAAGATAATGATTGGTCCTCTTCAGCTATACCCAATGCACCCCCCTCCCCCAAGCCGACACAGATAAAACTGGTTACGTGAAACCACATTTTATGGCCATGACTATTTTTTTAATATTGTATTTTCACTGTGATTGTCAGATTTCAAGTTATGGTCCATTAGAACAGTGTTTCTCAAAGTGGTGGTCCACGGACCAGTGCAGGTTCGCGGGCCATCCGCCACCGGTCCGCAGAAGTTATCAAGAAAGGACAGAAAATTAAAATTATAATTCTACATTTGCTACCAATAATACTAACCCTATAGAGTTTTTCTTTTTTTGGACAATAATCGAATAAATGAAAGAAATAAAAGGAAATAAAATACATTTCGTCACCATGTAAGTACAGGGAAATTAGTGCACCGGTCCCTGGTGCAACGGAAATATTCCTGCCGGTCCGCCATACTAAAATGTTTGAGAAGCACTGTATAGGAAAGTACGAGCAGCAAAGGTGCGTAAATTGAATCGCTCTTTTAAAACAATTTTCGACGTTGGGGGTGGGGGTTAAAAAGACAAAAGTAAAATCTTGGAAGTTCCGATAAATAAGCCCCATGACATCCCCAACAATGTTCCTTTTAAGTTGCGAGGCCGATCAGCTGTCAGTAACCGCCCAGCATTTTAGAGTTACCACACAAAACATTTTGACAAGCTTAATATATGAATGTCTGTGGGATTTTTTACATAAAAATGGAGCCTGTAAAGCTTTGCACACAAATTTATTTATTTTTTAAAAATTTAGTAACTTTTTAAATAAATTTTTTTATTAAATAATTTATAATTTTTTTTAACATACGTTTTAATTTTTTTTAAAATTATTATTATTTATTTTTGTTTTGCATATTAAACAACGAAACTTAAAGGGGACATTGATGCAAAGTTCCTGCGGTCGTTTGATCCTACTTTTTCAATAACAGTTCAAGAAGCGACGTATTGTCTCAGTGTATAGAAGGGGAGCTGGAGCTGTGACCAAAGGAAACACGATAAAACCATCAACCCATTGGACTCACAAAAAAAAATGGGGGGGGGGTGGGTCTTATTGAATGACGACCATTTGAATATTTGATGTTGTAAAGTGGGGTTTTTTTGTGGCATTTAAATATTCTCCTTAGTGGGTGGGGGGGTGGTGTTTAAAGGACGTATAGATCCTTGCGCGTGCATTGTTTGTTGTCAAATAATTTATGCGGGCTTTCCGTGAGTTCGACATGCTTGCACTCCACGACGGGATGTGTGTGTGGGTGGGTGGGTGGATGTGTGCTGGTGTGTGTGTGTGGCCGGGGGGGGGGTTCTTATGAAGCTAAAATCCTAAATATTTTATAGGATGTGGTTTTAAAAAAAGAGCAACAAACTTTATTCATGTATTCTGTCGGCGCATGTTTACATGTCAGTTTGTTTACACACGCGGTGGCAGTGACAGATGGCGCCGCGCAACCCTTGTCAGCAAATCACGCACCTCGAAATCTTCGTGACTTAAAGTTAACTTCATCTTTCTTTTTTTCTTTATTAATTACGGGCCGGCCGGTTCATTTTGATGTGTACAACAGTCGTGAGTGGCTGTCAAGACTCCATTTCGTTGTCATCCGTTGTTTTGAAAAGCTAGAGAGGAGAGTCGCCCATTGGCTATGACAATAGATATGAATGGTTTAAGTCTAAGCTAATGCTAGTGCGATAAAGATGTTCCATCATTGGATCAGCTTGTTCAATCAGTTTGATTAAGAAACCGTGATAATAATAATACACATTCCGTGTGAAGGTGAAGGACCGCAGATTAAAAAATGGCCGTATTCCCGACTGACTGGATGACGTCATTTGTCCTAGCTCTACGATTGAGATTCTCCCCACCCCCGTCCCACCGCCATGTACTCATCTGGTCAGTTTTAATGTTAGAGAATTAGAGATGGAAAAAATGAATTAAGCTGGTTAAACAGACGTGAATAATAAAAATGTTTATTTAAAGAACAAAGAGCAAAGTAGTAATAGTACATATGGCAATAATAATTCTAATAACGTGGAAATACAACACAAAGATAACCTAATACAACCCTCAGAGAGATAGACATAAGGATAAAAACACTTTTCTTATTTCATGTGCTAGAACAGACAAATACAAATTCTTGTTCTCCTCGTCTGAAATTCGTGCGTGAAATGTTTTGCCCGATGTGCATGGAATGTTTTGCCTGATGTGCGTGGAATGTTTTGCCCGATGTGCGTGGAATGTTTTGCCCGATGTGCATGGAATGTTTTGCCCGATGTGCATGGAATGTTTTGCCTGATCAAACCATGAGGATAAGCAGCACACTACACTGTAACTATCGACAGTTAAAACTCTTGTAAGAATACAATAACAGACATAAACAAAAGATTAGCGTAACGGGTCGTCCATAAATGACGTCACGCGATTTTGACCAATTTTCAGCCCCCTCCCCCCTCGTCACACGTCATTATAAAAACTTAGACCCCCCCCCCAATAGGATGTCACAAAGCTTTGCGCCCGCAACCCCCATAAAAGTCGTATTTTCTATTTGAAAATAAGCGTTTCACATCACTTTTTTAGTATGTATTTAGTGTAAGGCTGAATTCTAATATCGTAACACGCGTGAAGCAATGTAAAACGTCATGAAATAAATTGTAAGAAATCAAATATTTAAGTGGAACTTTTTTTAAAGTTGCGCGTTTTGATGTAACGTCAAATTTCTTAAACGCCACCCCTCCCCCTCGTCACACATCGTCACAAATGTGTGACCCCCTCCCATCAGGTGCGTGACGTCATTTATGGACGGCCCAAAGGACACATTAATCTTCTGTATAGATAGGTCATCTTAAATAGATAACATAAGATAGAATTCCCCACACAAGTCAAATTGTAATTTATAATAAATCATAATAAATAAATTATGTTGTCTTTCAAAGGATGTCTAAAAAAAACACAATAAAGACATCAGATATTTTTGTTGTTTAATTGAAAGTGGTAGACATTTTTAACTAATAAATAACTACCACTACCATATAATTAAAGTACAAATTTCTTGTCAACAAAACATGGACAATGAACTGAAGCAGCAAGTGAACAATAAATAAATTGAATATAAATGTGTGTCTTTTTCTCCATCAAATCTCCCAGACTTAAAGAAATCAAAGTCTGCGTTTAGATTGTGTTCAATGGCAGACCTACTCATTCAATTATTTTCTAGATCACAGATTCATTAGGTCAAGTGTTTAAGTGGGTCAAGTGTTTAAGTGGGTCAAGTGTTTCATTGGGTCAAGTGTTTCATTGGGTCAAGTGTTTAAGTGGGTCAAGTGTTTAAGTGGGTCAAGTGTTTAAGTGGGCCAAGTGTTTCAGTGGGCCAAGTGTTTCAGTGGGCCAAGTGTTTCAGTGGGCCAAGTGTTTCAGTGGGTCAAGTGTTTCAGTGGGCCAAGTGTTTCAGTGGGCCAAGTGTTTCAGTGGGCCAAGTGTTTCAGTGGGCCAAGTGTTTCAGTGGGTCAAGTGTTTAAGTGGGTCAAGTGTTTAAGTGGGTCAAGTGTTTAAGTGGGTCAAGTGTTTAAGTGGGTCAAGTGTTTCATTGGGTCAAGTGTTTCATTGGGTCAAGTGTTTAAGTGGGTCAAGTGTTTAAGTGGGTCAAGTGTTTAAGTGGGCCAAGTGTTTCAGTGGGCCAAGTGTTTCAGTGGGCCAAGTGTTTCAGTGGGCCAAGTGTTTCAGTGGGTCAAGTGTTTCAGTGGGCCAAGTGTTTCAGTGGGCCAAGTGTTTCAGTGGGCCAAGTGTTTCAGTGGGCCAAGTGTTTCAGTGGGTCAAGTGTTTCAGTGGGCCAAGTGTTTCAGTGGGTCAAGTGTTTCAGTGGGTCAAGTGTTTCAGTGGGTCAAGTGTTTCAGTGGGCCAAGTGTTTCAGTGGGTCAATTGTTTAAGGTTCTGGTTTTGAGGAATCATCTCACAACTGATTTTATGTGACGTTTTCTTTTCTTTTTTTAAAAAATAAAAAATAAAATAATTTAATATTAAAGTTTTCAAACATAATCAATACTCTCTGCCCAAACAAGTTGAGTACAAACCCTATGGCTGGATGTTGAGAACCTCATGTATTTTAGTCCTCCAATGCTGTCATGCCGAAAAAAAATTTTATATTTAGGATGAAGTGGACACAATACTAAATTATGGCAAGGGGGTCTCAAAAAGTTCAAGGGTGGCTCTGCTCCAACTCCGCCTCCATTCCTCTATTCTCTTAGCTATAAATGTTCTAATTAAAAACAGATAGACTGGTTAGAGCCTGAATTTTGCAAAGGCGCAGGGAATATGAATATGAGATAAGGGAATATGAGATAAACTAAGTAAATATAAGATAGACAAAGGGAATATGAGATAGACTAAGTAAATATAAGATAGACAAAGGGAATATGAGATAGACTAAGTAAATATAAGATAGACAAAGGGAATATGAGATAGACTAAGTAAATATAAGATAGACAAAGGGAATATGAGATAGACTAAGTAAATATAAGATAGACAAAGGGAATATGAGATAGACTAAGTAAATATAAGATAGACAAAGGGAATATGAGATAGACTAAGTAAATATAAGATAGACAAAGGGAATATGAGATAGACTAAGTAAATATAAGATAGACAAAGGGAATATGAGATAGACTAAGTAAATATAAGATAGACAAAGGGAATATGAGATAGACTAAGTAAATATAAGATAGACAAAGGGAATATGAGATAGACTAAGTAAATATAAGATAGACAAAGGGAATATGAGATAGACTAAGTAAATATAAGATAGACAAAGGGAATATGAGATAGACTAAGTAAATATAAGATAGACAAAGGGAATATGAGATAGACTAAGTAAATATAAGATAGACAAAGGGAATATGAGATAGACTAAGTAAATATAAGATAGACAAAGGGAATATGAGATAGACTAAGTAAATATAAGATAGACAAAGGGAATATGAGATAGACTAAGTAAATATAAGATAGACAAAGGGAATATGAGATAGACTAAGTAAATATAAGATAGACAAAGGGAATATGAGATAGACTAAGTAAATATAAGATAGACAAAGGGAATATGAGATAGACTAAGTAAATATAAGATAGACAAAGGGAATATGAGATAGACTAAGTAAATATAAGATAGACAAAGGGAATATGAGATAGACAAAGGGAATATGAGATAGACTAAGTAAATATAAGATAGACAAAGGGAATATGAGATAGACTAAGTAAATATAAGATAGACAAAGGGAATATGAGATAGACTAAGTAAATATAAGATAGACAAAGGGAATATGAGATAGACTAAGTAAATATAAGATAGACAAAGGGAATATGAGATAGACTAAGTAAATATAAGATAGACAAAGGGAATATGAGATAGACTAAGTAAATATAAGATAGACAAAGGGAATATGAGATAGACTAAGTAAATATAAGATAGACAAAGGGAATATGAGATAGACTAAGTAAATATAAGATAGACAAAGGGAATATGAGATAGACTAAGTAAATATAAGATAGACAAAGGGAATATGAGATAGACTAAGTAAATATAAGATAGACAAAGGGAATATGAGATAGACTAAGTAAATATAAGATAGACAAAGGGAATATGAGATAGACTAAGTAAATATAAGATAGACAAAGGGAATATGAGATAGACTAAGTAAATATAAGATAGACAAAGGGAATATGAGATAGACTAAGTAAATATAAGATAGACAAAGGGAATATGAGATAGACTAAGTAAATATAAGATAGACAAAGGGAATATGAGATAGACTAAGTAAATATAAGATAGACAAAGGGAATATGAGATAGACTAAGTAAATATAAGATAGACAAAGGGAATATGAGATAGACTAAGTAAATATAAGATAGACAAAGGGAATATGAGATAGACTAAGTAAATATAAGATAGACAAAGGGAATATGAGATAGACTAAGTAAATATAAGATAGACAAAGGGAATATGAGATAGACTAAGTAAATATAAGATAGACAAAGGGAATATGAGATAGACTAAGTAAATATAAGATAGACAAAGGGAATATGAGATAGACTAAGTAAATATAAGATAGACAAAGGGAATATGAGATAGACTAAGTAAATATAAGATAGACAAAGGGAATATGAGATAGACTAAGTAAATATAAGATAGACAAAGGGAATATGAGATAGACTAAGTAAATATAAGATAGACAAAGGGAATATGAGATAGACTAAGTAAATATAAGATAGACAAAGGGAATATGAGATAGACTAAGTAAATATAAGATAGACAAAGGGAATATGAGATAGACTAAGTAAATATAAGATAGACAAAGGGAATATGAGATAGACTAAGTAAATATAAGATAGACAAAGGGAATATGAGATAGACTAAGTAAATATAAGATAGACAAAGGGAATATGAGATAGACTAAGTAAATATAAGATAGACAAAGGGAATATGAGATAGACTAAGTAAATATAAGATAGACAAAGGGAATATGAGATAGACTAAGTAAATATAAGATAGACAAAGGGAATATGAGATAGACTAAGTAAATATAAGATAGACAAAGGGAATATGAGATAGACTAAGTAAATATAAGATAGACAAAGGGAATATGAGATAGACTAAGTAAATATAAGATAGACAAAGGGAATATGAGATAGACTAAGTAAATATAAGATAGACAAAGGGAATATGAGATAGACTAAGTAAATATAAGATAGACAAAGGGAATATGAGATAGACTAAGTAAATATAAGATAGACAAAGGGAATATGAGATAGACTAAGTAAATATAAGATAGACAAAGGGAATATGAGATAGACTAAGTAAATATAAGATAGACAAAGGGAATATGAGATAGACTAAGTAAATATAAGATAGACAAAGGGAATATGAGATAGACTAAGTAAATATAAGATAGACAAAGGGAATATGAGATAGACTAAGTAAATATAAGATAGACAAAGGGAATATGAGATAGACTAAGTAAATATAAGATAGACAAAGGGAATATGAGATAGACTAAGTAAATATAAGATAGACAAAGGGAATATGAGATAGACTAAGTAAATATAAGATAGACAAAGGGAATATGAGATAGACTAAGTAAATATAAGATAGACAAAGGGAATATGAGATAGACTAAGTAAATATAAGATAGACAAAGGGAATATGAGATAGACTAAGTAAATATAAGATAGACAAAGGGAATATGAGATAGACTAAGTAAATATAAGATAGACAAAGGGAATATGAGATAGACTAAGTAAATATAAGATAGACAAAGGGAATATGAGATAGACTAAGTAAATATAAGATAGACAAAGGGAATATGAGATAGACTAAGTAAATATAAGATAGACAAAGGGAATATGAGATAGACTAAGTAAATATAAGATAGACAAAGGGAATATGAGATAGACTAAGTAAATATAAGATAGACAAAGGGAATATGAGATAGACTAAGGGAATATGAAATAGACTCAAGGGAGTATGAGATAGACTAAGGGAATCTGAGATAGACTAAGGGAGTATGAGATAAACAAAGGGAGTATGAGATAGACAAAGGGAGTATGAGATAGACAAAGGGAGTATGAGATAGACAAAGGGAATATGAGATAGACTAAAGGGAGTATGAGATAGACAAAGGGAGTATGAGATAGACAAAGGGAATATGAGATAGACTTCAACTTAGAGAACAAATAATGAATTTAAATTTCCCCCTTCACTAAAGATGTGAATTGAGAGATTGTTGATACAGAGAAGCGGAGAGTGTGGAGACCCGCTGGCTAACACTCCTTTATTTCACTCCTCTTGAAATAGTATCAACGGGCATGTCCCGAACATTGGCAGGGACTTTGAACAAAGATTGACGACTGGTCAGCCAAGGGGAGCCTCCGTCCTTGGCATTCCCACAGAAAAGAGGGCCTGGCTAGTTACTTTTGTGCCAAAGTTTGTTCGACCCATATTTATTATCTAGATTAGTTTTAATATTACAATACGCAATTTATTTGACGAGCTTCCGTTTATTCTATAATTAAAAGAAGCGTTCATTACTTTAGTTTTAGTTTTGTGAATGATGCGAATGAGTAAATTACATTTTGTGTTTTTATTATTTACTAGCAGACCCGTCGTGCGTTGCAACGATCTCTTTAAAAATGAATAAATTGAAAGAAACCAAAGATTGGTATTTTTTAAAAGAATTATGCCATAAACCTTCGGGGAAGTGAGAAAAAAAAGTCCAAGTTTAATAGCAAACTGTTACATAAATTAATAATTAAAAACTTACAAAAGGAAAAACGATATTAAGAGGCCCAGCCAAAAAATGAGTGATAATTTAATTTTTTTATTGCCATTGTACTCAAGCTAAATTTCTCAATATCGTGTAAAATTGAATGGGGAATTAAATTGTTACCGTGCAGTAAAAATGACATTTGGGGCCCCCAGCTCCGAGGGAATGGAGATTAGGAGTTCAGTGCCCTATAGTAATATATTATAGCTATATACTGATATAAAAAACGAAATTTAGGGGCCCCTGCGCCCATTCGGTGAAAGATTTCAATTTAAAAAAATGCTGTTCATTTTAATTCAGTTTCCTCATAGATATATTCCTTAAGATCGTGAAAAATTAAATGGGGAAAACTATCTCAAACATATACGAAGAAAAGACATTTGGGGCCCCAGGCCCCGAAGGAATGGAAATTTGAATTTCTGTGCTTTATAGTATTTTAATATCGGCTGCCAAGTTTTTGTATACAAATTTTGGTTAAGGTCCATTCATTTACTCGGTAGCTAACGCATAAACTTATTTTTATATACCTCATATAAGCAAAAAACTACATTATGGGCCCCAGGGCATAATTATCGCAAGAAATAAAGTGCGAAAGACATTTTAATTTGAATAAATTTCAAAATACATACATTTATTTATATGTCTCAATATTGAATGAACGATAAAATATTGAACATTTACTAAAAATGAAATTTTGGGCCCCCTGCCCCAAGGGAATGAAAATTAGGAGTTCAGTGCCCTATAGTAATAAAATATAAACCCTTAAGTTTTTATATATTAAGATGGGTCAAGATCCATTAATTTTCTCAGTATTTAACGCGAATACTAATTTTTATACAGCTAATATAAGGAAAAAAACGACATTTAGGGGCCCCTTTAGTGAAAGGTGTCAATTTCAAAAACCTGTTCATTTAATTCAGTTTCCTCATAGATATATTCCTCAAGATCGTGAAAAATTGAATGGGGAAAAATATCTTAAACATATACGAAGAAAAGACATTTGGGGCCCCCGGCACCGAATATATTGACATTAGAAGTTTAGAAACCTTAATTATGTCAATATGGGCTACTAAATTTTTGTATGCAAATTTTGGTTAAGATGCATTCATTTACTCAGTAGCTAACGCAAAAACTAATTTTTATAAAGCTCACATAAGCAAAAAACGACATTAAGGGCCCCAGTGCAAGATATAAAGTTCAAAATACCTGTTCATTTCAATCTGTATAATAATGGATACATGTGTCATTAGTTGTCAATATTGTTAATAATTGAATGGTGAATAAAATCTTAAACGTTTAAGAAAAAGAATTTTTTGGGCCCCCAGCCCCGAAGGAATGACTATTAGGAGTTCAGTTCCCTTTAGTGTTTTAATATTGGCTATCAAATTTTTAAATACAAAGTTTGGTTAAGATCCATCAATTTACACAGTAGGTAGCGCTGAAACTATATTTTATATAGCTCATATAAGCAAAAAATGACATTATGGGTCCCCGGCGCCCCATGAGTGATAAATTTAGAAAAAAAGTTGCCAGTCTCCAAAAGTTTCATGATGATCGGATGAATGGTTTAGTCAGCTATAAAGGACATGCACACAGACATACATTGATTTTTATATATATAGATTAACAAAAACGACATTAAGGGCCCCCGGGCCCAATCGGTGCAAAAGAATAACTTTAAAATACCTGTTCATTTCAATCTGGATCATGATAGATATATTAGTCCATGCTTTTCAAGATCGTGTAAATCATAACGGGAATAAAGTATTTAACGCTTACAAATAAAAAAAAGGATTTTGGGCCCCCGGCCCCGAAGGAACGGACATTAGGAGTTCAATGCCATATGGTACTTTAATATAGGCTATCAAGTTGTTATGTACCAAGTTTGGTCAAGATCCATTAATTTTCCAAGCAGCTAAGCCTTAAACTAATTTTTATATAGCTCATATAAGAAAAAATTCTCATTATTTAGCCCCCGGCGCCCCATGAGTGTTACATTTTGAAAAAAAGTAGCCAATTTCCATCACGTGAGCGTACTCAAAAGTCTCCAAAAGTTTCATGGCGATCGGATGAATGGTTTAGTCAGCTAACGGGAATAACATATTTAACGCTTACAAAAATAAAGATTTTGGGCCCCCGGCCCCGAAGGAACGGACATTAGGAGTTCAATGCCATATGATACTTTAATATAGGCTATCAAGTTGTTATGTACCAAGTTTGGTCAAGATCCATTCATTTTCCAAGCAGCTAAGCCCTAAACTAATTTTTATATAGCTCATATAAGAAAAAATTCTCATTATGGGCCCCCGGCGCCCCATGAGTGTTACATTTTGAAAAAAAGTAGCCTATTTCCATCCCGTGAGCGTACTCAAAAGTCTCCAAAAGTTTCATGGCGATCGGATGAATGGTTTAGTCAGCTAACGGGAATAAAGTATTTAACGCTTACCAAAAAAAAGATTTTGGGCCCCCGGCCCCGAAGGAACGGACATTAGGAGTTCAATGCCATATGGTACTTTAATATAGGCTATCAAGTTGTTATGTACCAAGTTTGGTCAAGATCCATTCATTTTCCAAGCAGCTAAGCCCTAAACTAATTTTTATATAGCTCATATAAGAAAAAATTCTCATTATGGGCCCCCGGCGCCCCATGAGTGTTACATTTTGAAAAAAGTAGCCTATTTCCATCCCGGGAGCGTACTCAAAAGTCTCCAAAAGTTTCATGGCGATCGGATGAATGGTTTAGTCAGCTAACGGGAATAAAGTATTTAACGCTTACAAAAATAAAGATTTTGGGCCCCCGGCCCCGAAGGAACGGACATTAGGAGTTCAATGCCATATGATACTTTAATATAGGCTATCAAGTTGTTATGTACCAAGTTTGGTCAAGATCCATTCATTTTCCAAGCAGCTAAGCCCTAAACTAATTTTTATATAGCTCATATAAGAAAAAATTCTCATTATGGGCCCCCGGCGCCCCATGAGTGTTACATTTTGAAAAAAAGTAGCCTATTTCCATCCCGGGAGCGTACTCAAAAGTCTCCAAAAGTTTCATGGCGATCGGATGAATGGTTTAGTCAGCTAACGGGAATAAAGTATTTAACGCTTACAAAAAAAAGATTTTGGGCCCCCGGCCCCGAAGGAACGGACATTAGGAGTTCAATGCCATATGATACTTTAATATAGGCTATCAAGTTGTTATGTACCAAGTTTGGTCAAGATCCATTCATTTTCCAAGCAGCTAAGCCCTAAACTAATTTTTATATAGCTCATATAAGAAAAAATTCTCATTATGGGCCCCCGGCACCCCATGAGTGTTACATTTTGAAAAAAAGTAGCCTATTTCCATCCCGGGAGCGTACTCAAAAGTCTCCAAAAGTTTCATGGCGATCGGATGAATGGTTTAGTCAGCTAACGGGAATAAAGTATTTAACGCTTACCAAAAAAAAGATTTTGGGCCCCCGGCCCCGAAGGAACGGACATTAGGAGTTCAATGCCATATGGTACTTTAATATAGGTTATCAAGTTGTTATGTACCAAGTTTGGTCAAGATTCATTCATTTTCCAAGCAGCTAAGCCCTAAACTAATTTTTATATAGCTCATATAAGAAAAAATTCTCATTATGGGCCCCCGGCGCCCCATGAGTGTTACATTTTGAAAAAAAATAGCCTATTTCCATCCCTGGAGCGTACTCAAAAGTCTCCAAAAGTTTCATGGCGATCGGATGAATGGTTTAGTCAGCTATAACAGACATGCATACATACATACATACTTTGATTTTTATATATATAGATGAATGAATTAAATTCACGGACGAATGAGCGAATTAACTAAAACAATTTAGTCATAGTCACTGATCCATTTACATATAAATTAAATTCACTCCGGCAAGGACGTTCTTTTTTGCATTATATATTTATAAAATAATATAGCCGTATTTCTTTCTTTAAAATTCTATAAAATCAAGGTTTTGAGCCAGTTTTAGTCAATTTCAATGAGCCCATTCCTGTTATAGTATTGAATAAATATTAACTTCTTGTCCTTACGGCACCTCAGCTGGTGACCAAGTTATAGATCGAGTCTATTATTAAACTTCCGGTATATAATGACAAGCCCTATGGATATGTTATAACACAACCAGTCCACAGCACCACCACATTGTACCATTTTGATACAAACATTTGACAGTACTCATATTTATCTAGAGTCCCCACAGTATTTTAAGGCTTTGCCACAAGCAAACTACAGTAAAATCGTAGAAGAGTTTAATGGAATCCATTTTAAAAAAAACTATCGGAAATATAATTTTTTTATATAAATGAAACAGCATTGTTACGTCTCTGTATACGGTTGCGTTGCGCCTACTCTGTCATTCAGCCCTTCCATGACAAGTATGACTCCAGTGTATCATAGCAACTTCTTTATTTACATATATATAATTAATATACTTCATAATACTACACAAACTTAAATCTCAAGGCCTAGTCTACTCGCAGTAAATGGTTGTTTATTTATCTCGACATTATGCTCTTTATGGCTGACTTTTGACTAGTCTTATATTAATTCGCTTTGTAAGTTTAAGAGGACTATCCGAACATTTGTTTATGATTCTTTCACGTGCTAAGTTCACGCGTTGACGACGACCGAGTATGTTCACACCCCTTACCGTCCCTACGCCGCTCTTAAAACCAGGGGAGATAATTGTGTATCAGTCTGTAAACGTCGCGTTTAAACATAATCACTACTTTTAGTTATGTCTCATATATAAGTGATTTATAGTCAAAAGGTAAGCTGGCTTTGCACTTACTGTAAAATGCGTAGACTAAAAAGTAGAAAATTAGTGCATTTTTAATATAAGACTAGTTTTTAAAAAGTGTTTTTAATGTTGATTATTTAGGTTTGTCTACACTAGCAAAGTCAACTCTCTCACACCTGGCGCTACTGTCTCAAACACACTCTTTCGTCTTGTTCCCTGGCCTTTGTCCTGTCTCGACCTCTACCCAACACACTCTCACGTAGTCCTCCCCGTGAACTTGTGACAAGAATTCATAATATTACTCCACTGGCAATGTTCCCTCTAATGTTTGTTGGTATGTGTGCAAAGTAAAAAAAAGTCGTGTGCAAAGCTGCACAGCTCACTTTTTGTGCAATAATTTACAAAATTTGTTGCGCGCGGTAATTCTAAACTGCTGCGCGTCGTCGGTCAGATAACTGTGCAGTCGCTCAGCCCTGCAGCTTACAGGGAACAATTTCAAAGGGTGAACTGGTTTCACTCACGTGACAACGAATGGTTTTCCACAGTGATTCTCATACCAATGACAAGCTCCTTTGTAGCATTGTACTCAATGTTGTTAATTTAGAGCTAACACTAGACACAACTTTGTCTCCCAAGTTCTCCATTACATTTATGTTATAGTTTTTGCATTTTAAACGCATTATGATGACAAGTATTTGATTCTTAACCTTTGCAGGCCCGAGCATTACAAGTATGGAACGCGGTGGCGAATCATCAAATTGGAACCTATTGCACTTGGCCAGAAAAAGTTGATTGATGCTGGTCATGTCAGACAAAGTAAAAACAAACGCAAAAGAACACCACCTTCTAAAACATTAACGCTTGTGAATTTTGTAAAATAGTTCTTTAAAAAGCAACAACAAAAAATAGTTTGTTATAAAGCAATGCAATATAGGGTTGATTTTTTGGTTTAAAATGTATTAAATATATAAAATTTTAATTAAAATGTTAAGCTTTTTTAAAAATATAATTTTAGACACATTTATTGTTTAAGCGAATGGGAGATGACTTGAAAAGATTCTACATTTATCTTCACTTTAGAAAAAAAGCTCGCTCCTGCCTGCGCTACAAGGACATCTGAAAGAAAGACATGTCAAATCATAGAACGTGGGAGGCTATTGCCGAGGAGCGCACCCTCTGGGGGTCAAAAGTACGCGAGCGTACTCAAGCTGCAGAAGCCACCCCCACAGCTTGCAGCGAAGAGTGAAGAGCCAGGAGAAAAGCGAGGGGAAGAAGAGCAGGAGTAAACGCCATCGTCCCTTGAGGACGGACGGATTCTACATAAATATATTTTTTTAAAAACCCTTCATCTCTGTACAGATTGTTCGGAGGAGTCAGGTTTTCTAAGATTATTTAATTATAAAAATATTGAGATAATTTGTTTAAAATTAATTATATGATATACAATTTTAAAATAATGACGTTTTTCTGTAAAGTATTTTGTTTTAAATCTTATTTCTTGAATGGACTTATGTGTGTGTGTGTGTGTGCTCTGTATTTATTTGAATATGAGAAGTGGTGTGAAAAAATTGGGCACAACCTAACGAGCATTGGGGAGGTGATTATAGAACTTGACATCAGTAAAAGTTACAGGATAAAATATTCCCCAATATTCCGTTAATAATAATATAAAATACAGCTGGCCCCTATCTGGTTGCCCCCACCAAAATATTTTCACGACCCAGGACAAAATAATTATTTTATCACTCGAACCATTTTACTGCACGAATTTATAAAATTACTTTAAAAACATGTCTTTGATCTAAATGTTTTATCTGTGTTTTTAATATTTGGAAGTATAATGCAACCAATGCACTTGTGGTAATTTTAAGAATCACTTCAGTGCATCGATCGGTAAATATGTATCTCAGTTATTAATACTAATGTTGTTTGGACTGAAGAACTGTTCCTAGAGAATTGTATGTATTTTGAAATTAAAAAAAAACACCATTATAAAATTGAATGCCTTCCTATTTCACGAATTTTTAATTGAACCACGCTAATTTCTTAACATTTAGAACGATGCATTTCTCTCTGTCGTTCTGTCGTCATCAATCTCTGTCTTCGGCGGACAGTCGGAAAAACAGAAATCGAAGTCGTGAATTGTGGTGGTAAGATGTCTAAGATGGCAAGGATGACTATACTTGCTAAGATGTCTAAGATGGCAAGGATGACTATAATTTCTAAGATGTCTAAGATGGCAAGGATGACTATAATTGCTAAGATGTCTAAGATGGCAAGGGTGACTATAATTGCTAAGATGTCTAAGATGGCAAGGATGACGATAATTGCTAAGATGTCTAAGATGGCAAGGATGACTATAATTGCTAAGATGTCTAAGATGGCAAGGATGACTATACTTGCTAAGATGTCTAAGATGGCAAGGATGAAAATAATTGCTAAGATGTCTAAGATGGCAAGGATGACTATACTTGCTAAGATGTCTAAGATGGCAAGGATGACTATAATTGCTAAGATGTCTAAGATGGCAAGGATGACTATACTTGCTAAGATGTCTAAGATGGCAAGGATGACTATAATTGCTAAGATGTCTAAGATGGCAAGGATGACTATAATTGCTAAGATGTCTAAGATGGCAAGGATGACTATAATTGCTAAGATGTCTAAGATGGCAAGGATGACTATAATTGCTAAGATGTCTAAGATGGCAAGGATGACTATACTTGCTAAGATGTCTAAGATGGCAAGGATGACTATAATTGCTAAGATGTCTAAGATGGCAAGGATGACTATAATTGCTAAGATGTCTAAGATGGCAAGGATGACTATAATTGCTAAGATGTCTAAGATGGCTAAGATGACGATAATTGCTAAGATGTCTAAGATGGCAAGGATGACTATAATTGCTAAGATGTCTAAGATGGCAAGGATGACTATAATTGCTAAGATGTCTAAGATGGCAAGGATGACTATAATTGCTAAGATGGCAAAAATTGCTGAGATGGCTAAGATGTCTATGATGTCTGTAATGGTTATTATGGCTATGTTAACTAGGATGGCTATGACGGCTGAGTGCTGCCCAGGACAGGTGAAATATTTACCCAGCCCGCCTCCATCTTCAAATAAAAACTCTACAGACTATTTTGTATTTAAAAAAGAAAAATGACCCATGCGATGTTCCCTCTAAGGTTCGTTATTCAGTGTTCAAAGTAAAAAATGCGTGTGCAAAGTTGCATGGCATCAATTTTTAGTGCATAATTTCTCTTAATTTGCCGCGTGGTAATTCTAAACAGCTGCGTGACGTAGGTCAGATATCTGCCTGACCGCGTAAATTGAAGGGATTATTGGTCCCAGGGCTCATTTCTTTTTCCTGCCCGGCCATAGACGGTTCAGTACAACTAAACAGAATCTAGCTTTTATTTGATAAGGACACGTAAACTCCTACTACAAACACATAATTTATGATTCTTTACTCACACTCCCCCCTCTTTATGTACTAAAGCAGTGGCTCCCAAACTTTTTTGGCCTACCGCCCACTTTCCAGAAAAAAATATTACTCATCCCCCACCCCCGACTTTTTAAATTATTATTCTAACACAGGGATGGGCAAACCATAGCCCACGGGTCATATGCGGCCAACCAGAGTATATTATGCGGCCCTAAGGCATGTACTCGTGGCGATCTTATGTAATGTTAATTAATGTTTTTGCTTAGCATTTTGTATTTATTTTTGAATTTGTAATCCGAGGATTTGATTCGAATCTAGAGATATGGGCGTTTTTCAAAAATTTTACATTTCGATGTCCCACGCATAAAAAGTTTGATAACTTTTGAAGTGGAGCACATATTTTTGAGTTGCTTGTATGGTTTTAAAGAGCATTCATTTCTGAATCTTAAAATGTATTATATTTTAAAATCAGGCATATGTGTGTTTTTTTTTGAATATTTAAAAGTGTGTATGTTTGAAAAAGACCATGTCGCCAACACAAAACCCATTCATAATTACATTCATATAAACAATTAAAATAGGCTAGTTAGTGTTATTATTGTTTTAATATATTCATTTGTGTTTTAACAGTATGTAAAACCATATCAATGGGTATAAAAAGTAAAAGTTCAGTTTTTATTGGCCGAAGTATTGATGTCACCAGTTTTAGACTCACTGGTGTAACAGCTTTATACTAGAGCATAATATGGAGATTTAAATTATTGGCAATAAAAACCATAGGGGTTTTCTGAGACTACCACCTTTTCCACAATGGAGGTGCTTTTGATGCTTGGAAACTTTTCTGTGTGGATCAGTGCAGACCATTCTGCTGCAAAATGGTAAGTAATTGGGCATAACACTCACTGACTCACTGGTGTAACAGACCATTTTACCTAAAATTATACCTTAATGTATATTAACAATGAATCAATATAACAGGGGATAATGGTAGTTATCATAAAATATAAGCTTATTTTCATTCTCTAAAACCGTGGGCTAAAATTTTGTTGAACTTGTACAATTTTCATTGGTGTAACACTCACTGGTGTTAATGTAAAAAATCGTTACATCAGTGAATGGACTGTTACGCTAGTGAGGATTTGTCGTAATATGAATATTTTTTTTTAAATTTGATAAATAATATGCATCAAGTCTAATAAAATTTTTGATCTAGACCTTAACAGTTTGTCCAGATATTATTACTTTTTGTTATTTTATTAAATAAGGACAGTATTTTAATAATATTCATTGTTTGTCAACAAACACGCTACTTATGTTTTATATTATGAACATATTCAGCTATAAAAATCTTTATATTATTTTGTGGAACACTAGAGTCATAATTTGACCTTACAATGAGGAAATGTCAGATACATTCACAACTTTTGTTTCTTTCTCTAGTCAAAATCAAATTCCAAGGCATTGACGAAAGCGGAACGCCAATATTTGTACCGTGAAATGCGAAATTCTGCTCTCTGTTGCGAGCAGCGTATCTTCAACGCAAACATGAAAAGTATGAAAAGGACAAGGAGACAGGAACAAGAAAGACATGACACCACGGGAACATGGGAAAGAAAAGAAAGCTTTGCGGACTAGATACCGCAAAAGACAAGCACAATTAATATTGGATAAATACTTTGTTTCCCCATCACTGT
Source organism: Ampullaceana balthica (assembly GCA_944989445.1). Taxonomy (NCBI): domain Eukaryota; kingdom Metazoa; phylum Mollusca; class Gastropoda; family Lymnaeidae; genus Ampullaceana; species Ampullaceana balthica. The sequence goes on along the minus strand of CALYLW010001713.1, from coordinate 47,059 downwards.
CAAATTTTACCTCTTCATCTCACGGGCCTTCTCGACAGAAAGTGGCATCACAAAAAATGAAGGCTCAAGAAAACAAAAAACTTAAGATACAGGTCTCTGAATTTAGAGATAGAAGCCTCTGAGAGGAAGCTTAACGCTTTAAGAGAACCAATTCAAAAAGCTGCAAACAAATCAAAGGACAACAAATGAGCAACTCATGATCGAAAGCAAAGAAGTTACTCCTCAAAGAAAACATTAAAGTAAGGAAAGCTTCATCATCAGTTAAACGGACCTTAAAGTTTAATCAGTCATGAATGAAATCAAAGAATAATCCAATGAGAAAAAAACTCATCATTGTCATCAGTTGCTGAAGGCAAAGTTTTGAGAAGAATTTTGAGCAGGAAGCAAATGTTTTTGGGATAGGGAGAAAGCAGTAACCTCAACCTATGGTCTAAGGAATGGGGTATGACCATAAATTCCAAAAAAACTACCTACACAATCTTTTCCCTTTCAACCAAACAACAAAGCATCAAACTAACCTTAGACAATATAGTCCTGGAAAAAAATGACAATCCGACATATCTAGGAGTTACGTTTGACCCAAGACTAACCTGGAGAAACCAAATAGATAACGCACAAAAAAAAGGAATCCAAAGACTCGTGTTGATGAAAAAACTAGCTGGTTCAGACTGGGGCGCAAACCACTCTATCCTGAAGAAAACATACACCAGCTATATAAGACCTACCCAAGAATATGGATCCACAGTGTGGAACACAGCAGCCAAATCCAACCTCCAAAAAATAGACAAAGTTCAAAAACTAGGGCTTCGAATAATTACAGGAGCAATGAAAACTACCCCAATCAGCGCAATGGAGGACCTAGCTACCCTAAGCTCTATGGAAGTTAGACGAGAAATCAAAACCTTAACACAGTTCAACAAATTAGAAGCATCAGTACAGCACCCTCTAAAACCCAAGCTGCAAAAATCCTACTCAACTAAAAGACTCCAAAGAACAAACTTTATACAAGAAGTCAAACATCTAAAATCCAAACATAAAATTGATAACATTGTGATTGAAGCGACACATCCCCACAGCCACTTCCCACCCTGGGACCCAAGTCCACCTCTAATAACCAGAGACAACTTAATCAGCATAGGAAAAAAATCTGACTACACAACTGACATACTAAGAGTAACAGTAAATAACATCATCAAAGAACAATATCCTGAAAATTCCTGGATAAGAGTCTACACCGATGGCTCCTCAGAAAAAGCCACAAAAAATGGAGGAGCCGGTATTCTTATAGAGTGGCCTAACAGAGAACACCTTGAAAAAGCAACTGCCATAGGAAGTCTCTCAGATAGCACTAGAGCTGAAAGGAAAGCACTAGAGCTTGCCGCAAAAATTCTAACAAGTTACCCCCACTCTAAAAAAAGCCAGATTGTCATCCTCACTGATGCTAAGACAATGCTTCAGTCTCTCAAAAACCCAAACACTTTGATAAATCAGACACTCAGTACAGAACTATTGAAACTGAGCAAAATAACAAAAGAAAACATTCTCCAATGGATCCCTGGACATGTGGAACTTTAAGGAAATGACACTGCTGACTCCTTGGGAAAAACTGGAGGCAGTCAAAACCAGGCAGAGCCACCTCTACGCCGCGAAGAAATCAAGGCAATGCTCAAAAGAAATGAATATGAAAGATGGTCCGAGCTCAAAGAAAACAACCCAAAAAGTGATGCATACTTCAAACTCCCCCGCCAATCACAAAACATCATTTTCAGGCTAAGGACGGGCCACAACAAACTTAGGCAACACATGTTCCGCAAACTTCGAATTGGGATTGCGGGATAGATGCGGACAATGCGGAACATGTTCTCCAAAACTGCCCCCTGTACCCCCATACCCGGACAGACATATGGCCCCAGGAAGCTACCCTCCATGACAAACTCTATGGTGGACTGGACCAACTGACAGCCACAGCGCAAATATAGGACTTGCTGTCTAAATCCTATATCAAAAGATTTTGAGAACAAAGAAGAAGAAGAAGAAGGAGAAAGCAATACAAGTGAAAGGATTATTGATGTTGGAAGATAAAGAAATGGGCATTGAAAATATCTTTTCCAACACATGTGATGCAGAAACAACACATGTCCAGAGGATATGAGAAAGCAAATTTGTGAAAGGTATCTAAATGGCGGCTGGATAGCGAAGTCAATAGTGCGCTCGCCTCACAAGCTGAGGGGCATGGGTTCGAGCCCACGTTAAAGTCACAATAAAAATTATGATTGACTAACGCTAAGAAAGTCCTTCACTGACCTGGAAGGGAGATGGGACCCACCAGGTCTATCACCCTAGTAAGTTCTAATGGAAACATTAGGACCCCTTACGACCATCGGTTATTGGGCTTTTAAAAAAAATAAAAAAATTTTAAATAAAAAAAAGAATTTAAAAAAAAATCTCGATGAACTAGAGACCTTTGCAGAGCTTGTCCATGAATGAGAGTCGCAGATGCTACATATGAATGAGACGTATTGGTCCGCTAAATGTGTCATTAGTACCAGAATACAAATAGAGAGAAGAGCTGTGAATGATGTTCCAGATGACATACCAACTAAGCAAAAACTTGGTTATATATTTGATAATATTTCATATTAAAGTGAGAGAAGATGGAGACTGCCTACCAGCCTGTGGTACTGAGTTTGCTTATGGAAAAGATAAATGCCCTGAGGAAATTCAGATTTGCATTATCTATAAATTGCAACTCATTCTGAGCTTTATTTCAGCGATGCATATCTTTCCCAAGGCTTATATCATCAGTATCTTAAGCTGCAAATAGATGTTTGCCTCTTATTGTGTTTTTTTTGTCCCAGAACAACACAATTTAGGTATAGATGATGTTGTCAGATTTGTTTTTGAGAAAGAAGTAGTGGTACTCTGCACACAAAAATGTTATTTGGGCAAATGGCAAATTTTGGGCTCGCCAGTGTATTGAAAATTCCAATCATTTCAGTTTTTTCAGAAGGCACCGACCCGGGAACGAGATTTCACATCCAACCCGAGTAAAAACAAGTAATTATGAGGCAATGACCTTGTGGACTTTCACCAGGGTAAATCACAAGCCACTGTATTGGTCTCCAAACCATTTTGTGCCATTGGTTTCATACAATAAGAAATGTTGAGCACAATGTATTACGTTTATGAAATTTATTCATTTAATATGCCCCCATCTCATTTGCATGCTTTTTTCTACTATTATTTTACTTAATATATTCTATATTCTTAAAATTAGTTAATCGCAATCCTAGAAGGCATATCCATTTTCATAAATGCATATTGTGTTCAAATTTTAAAAAAACAACTCCTAAACATTTAAAGATAGATACAATGATAACTCAATGGTATAACTAAAAGTTCACTGGTTAACGAAAAGTTCACTTAACATCTATATTTTTAAAATTATTTAATTTTTGCAATCTTAGAAGGCATATCCATTATCATAAAATGTATAATGTGTTTAAGTTAACAAAAATTCCTAAACATTTAAAGATAGAAACAATGATAACTCATTGGTGTAACTAAAAGTTCACTGGTGGAAACAGTAAACTCGCTGGTGTAACAGTAAACTCTCTGGTGTAACAGGTACTAAATTCAAAAACAACTATTTTCTTATTTATCAGAATTCTTTCAGGCTGCGTATTAATATTACTTAGGGTGTGTTGTGATTTAGTATAAAGATTTTTACGTTACCACTTGCTTATAATCATACTTTAATGAACAAAATTGGTTATTGTTATTATGGATTTTTCTGAACTTTGTTATTTTAACACCCTCTGATAGCCTTTGTCATTTATTGCATGTCTTAAATTTTTATTGTAATCAAATTTAGTTGTTTTTTAATAAATATAAATGTATTTTGGTTTTAAACAAATTTGTTTTTCAGTATTTGTGTGTACTTAAATGTTGCGTTACTTCAATGAAATTGAAATGCGATGCATGACCATTAGACAGTTACTGTAAAACAAAAACACTGAGTTAAGGTCTAATTTTTTAAAATACAGTATTTAAATGGACACTGATTACAATCATAAAGAAAAATCACATCGAAAATTACTTTCATTTTTTAAAATTTCACAGTGTCACAAATGTCAAATTTTTTAAAAACGCCCATATATAATCGGTTTAATGGCTCCAGAATCATTAGTCATTAATTGTTAACATACCTAGTCGAAATTAAATTTTAGCTCAACCAGAATTGGCTTTTGATTACGAGTCATTATTTCGAACAGTTTTAAAATTTTGTAATTTAAAAGCAAATAAACGTTGATTTAACAATGAGTGCTACCAAAGAGTGTAAGATTGAGTGCGCATGTCTTTTTTACAGTGACGAATTAACTGTTAAATACTGCTTCACGGCTATGGGAGAAAGCAGCCTGCTTGCTGTGCCGTAAGTGTGTGAGCGTCTTTAAAGGGTACGACTTAAAAATATACCACCAAATAAAACACTTGTATTTCGGACACAATTTAACGAACCAAGACAAAAGGGAAATGCAAGAAGTTTGTTAATAATTTAAAGAAGCAGCAAAATGTTTTCACCAAACAGTCTCAATACAAGATGCTGCAACCAAAGCCAGTTTGGAGATATCCCATAAGATCGTAAAACGGAGCAAGTCTTTTTCTGACAGTGAATTTATCAAGGAATGCTTGACAGATGCAGCAAGCATTATGTGTCCAGAACAGAAAACATAATTTGACACCATTCTTTATCAAGGGAACTTTAGTCAGGCTTTTTGAAAAAAAAAGTGACAATTTGATGTACCAACTTGGAGATCTTCTCATCTTATCTTATCTATCTATACAGACGCTCCTTCTATGCAGAAGATAATGATGATCTGTTGGCAAGTGATGCAGCTTTCACAGGCCAGGCTATGAGGGTTCCACGCATTACCCAGCCACCTAACTATAGTGTTAGGTACCCATTCGGAGCTGGGTGACTCAGGGACGCCCTAGGCCCCAGGAACAAATCCTTGCCTTCACATGGATTCGAACCAGTGACCATCGGTACGCCAGTCGAGCGCGCTGCCACTCGACCACCGTGTCCCATGTAAGTAAATACTTTTGTGGTATTCTCGTAGTGGATTAAAGTACCAATGTAGATGCACAGCACAATTGTTGGTATTTATACGGGGAATAAATCCTCATTTCGAGCTTAACGAAGAATTACTTAGTGTTGAATCACTCAAAGAAACAACTACAGGCCATAATTTATTCAATGCTGTTGAGAACTGTGGAGCAAGATGGCAAGTGCAATAACCGATGGAGCGAGTGCTTTAACTGGAAAAAGTAGTATGAACAATAAAATTAAAGAATATATTCCTGACAATACACTCTTACCTCTCCACTGTGTCAACCATCAGGAAAGTCTTTGTAAGGCTCTGTTGAATTTCAAGCAGTTGTCAGTATGATAATCTTTGTAACAGCCAGGGCACTTAACCACAGGCGTTAAAGGCACTGCTTGAAGATTTGAATATTACGATATTATCTACCACAGCAGTGTCCGCTGGCTGAGCCTGGGCAAGTTATTGAGGCAAATATGAGATCTCAAGACAGAAATGGTTATGCTGCTGGAGATGAAAGGTTTTGTTTGTGATTTTGTTACTACCATAGTTAATGAATAGTGGAAGTCAAACTCAATGACTTGTTTGTCATTGACATTATGGAAAAGTTGAATTAACTGAATGTCCAACTTCAGAGCAATGGCTTGTTTGCGCATGAAATTTATATGTATGTTAAATCATTTCAGGCAAAACTCTTCCTGTTCTCTATGCAAGCAGGTGAAAACAGGTTTTGCCATTTCTCTTTGCTGAAACAGAAAACCGTTTCTGGTAAAATGGGTGACATGTATAAGGCTAAATTTGATGCCTTTGCTATGGAATTTGAAAAGAGGTTCCAAGAGTATACGAACCTGGAACCACTCTTCAATATCCTCAGTTCGCAATTTAGTGCAGAAGCTGATAAAGCCCCAGAGGATATACAGTTAGAACTGCTTAACATGAAAGCAGATTATGACCTGAAAGAGTTGTTAAAGTTAGTTTTTCTTCTAAAATTTTTTTTTGGTGGCTTTTGCTAGGTGTGGCGTTTTCACACTTAAAAAGACTTAAATGCAACACTTTTGTAATACTATTTTAGTCCAGATACAATACATCTTTAAGCAAACGTATTCTTGTATGTAAATACACAAGTTTAAGAACAGATCGATGTTGACTGACTGCAATTTGAATTCATTCATGCGAATCATATCCACTAACTTGGTTCAACAATTCAAGAATAGTTCAACACACACACAGAAAAATACAAAAAAACAACAACATTGAAACATGAGAAGATGAACCTGGTATGCTGCTACGAAATTAGTAATCATCGGCTGTATTTTCGTCAGCTGTAATCTTAAGTAACCGCGATTGACTGTTTGCACTTTGTTGTTTATGTTTGTTTGTTAGTTAGTTTGATTGTTTGTTTGTTGGTTAATAAATTAGTTATCGCACTGATCCTACTTTCCACTAAATATGATGATGGAAATGCAATTAAGAAACTTTAAACTACAGCCCATACTTCAGGATTTCCTTTTCCAGCCAGAATTGTTGGTACACGTTTTTGAATTTAAATTTCAATTCATCATTTCTATTTACTTTTTGGAATCAGTTTGCAAATATTATCAAATAATAATTTTTGCAAAATGTGTGCTTCTTTTGTGAACCGCACGTATGACAAAAGTAAATCTTCATTTCCTGGCAAAGTTGACTCATCAAGTTGAATAGAAAACAGAGATGTTTTTAAATAGGCACACAATGAATCTTCAACACCTTGAGCCTTTTCAGAAATTCTTATTTGCACTGTATTATTGCTAAATGAGTTTTCTGGTGTGGATAATATAAGATGCTTATGTATTACAGTCCGTATTAATTTACTTATAGCCCGTATAATTTGTTCTTCACCAATAGTATGAGGTTTACCCGATTTGGCAATCAATAATTTAAACGCAATATTGTAAGGAGCTAACAAGGCTTTGCCATCTTGTGCGGTTGCTGTTGAAAAGAGTTTTGTCAAAGTCAGTTTTTTAAATAAATTTTTATTTTAGTGTTTGAAAATTAGATTAATCCTCATATTTTTTATCACCCTTAAAATTATTTGAAATGTTCATGCAGTCTGAAATCGCGCAATTGCAGATATAAAAAAAACTAAATGCAAGTGAGGAAGAAACACCAAACCAACGTCCAAACGTTTTTTAAAGAAAAAATAAACCTTATGAACGGAATACATAAATCATTTTTTTCTTCTAAATCTTCTCCTCCTTTTTTATCCTTTCACACCCCTTACAGTCATTCACCGCCCCCCAAAATGACCCGTGGCCTTCACCGTCCCCCTGGATCGCTTCAGCGCCCACAAGGGGGCAGTAGCGCCCACTTTGGGAATCACGGATCTGCGCAATAGCATCTGGTCTACATCCCCACTCCGCGCCACTCACAATCCCCCCCCCCACTAAGGTTACCTGTCACATGCTGGCCCCTTTCAACTAAGCAATGCTACATATCTGACATGTTCACCTGCGATGGGCAGTCCCTTTGATCGCCATCTGGCAGTTTCTGGCCTCTCTACACCCCCGCGCAGCACTCACTAATAAACAATTTCCCGCCCTAGGCACTACACAATATTTTAAGGGTTTACTTCTGTTTTGAATTCGAACCGTTTCAATACAGATCGCTTTACTCATTTAACTAAAGATCATACATTTTTATTAGACAAAATACGTTTGAATGTAGTTTAAACTATTTCTGGTCGGCACATATTGTGGTGGTACTTTATTTAGGGTGTTGAAGGGCCCGAGAGGGCGTTGGAGGTTTGTGTCACGAGTCACGAGTCTGATCAGAGATTCTTATTGACCAGACCAGTGGACAGAGGACATCAGGTCTGTGCGAGCAAGTCCGATATCTGCAATACATACTTGTTTTTGTCACGAGTCTGATCAGATAGTCTTATTGACCAGCTCAGTGGATACTGGACACCAGGTCGGTATGATCAAGTCCGACGTCTACCGTACAAACTTGTTTCCTTAGATGTGATGTCCACACGGACCACAAGTTTACACAGGAAACTAGGAAACTCTCATCACACACACTATCCACACAATCACAAGCGCACAAAAGCACACACACGCACACACACACAATCATGGTAAAGGGACATTTATAAGATCAAAAAAATGTGTTTAAAGATTGATTGATTGAATGGTGACAATAAACATTTAAACATACAAAATGGGTATTTAATAAAAATCGATTTCTTTTACGCAAGATAAGGATTTCTGCTGAGCCAAACACAAAGAAAAATGTTGAACTAGGAAATATGTAGACCAATAATCTAGAGAGAATAGTATTTACTAAGTGAAACACTGTAGCACTAACTCAAAGAACGGGGGCGAAAATCTCTGCAAAAATGACAAAGATTTAACACGTGCGTATCATAGTCGAATCCTTTCACTTCTTAGAATTGGTACACGTGTAAAGAAAAATGTATATGTGTGGATCAAAGTCAAATCTTTTTATAATTACTTTGAATTTATACACGTAAATAAAAAAAATTATACTTGTGAATCAAAGAAGTTATACATGTATAACAAAGAATGTATTCGTGTAAGTTTAAGTTTAATCTTTTTTTAATGTCTCCTCATTAAGTTAATTGACCGATATTTCTATATTTATTGTAAAATTTTCGAGTACCTCAGACCTGAGGGATACTAAACAAAGCCACCAAAGAAAACATTGATAAACTAGAACAAATTCAAAAAAGAGCTGCCAGATTCATTACTGGAGAATATTCGAAACTGACAAGAATAACACCATTAGTTAAATCATTAAACCTTGAAACACTAGAGGATAGAAGAACCAAGAGCAAAGTAATAATCATACATAAAGCAATTAATTCTAATTTAGAAATACAACACAAAGATAACTTAATACAACCCTCAGATAGACATAAGGATAAAAACACCTTTCTTATTCCGTATGCAAGAACAAACACATACAAGTTTTCCTTCTTCCTGTCCGGAATTCGGGCGTGGAATGGGTTGCCTGAAGAATCCAGGAAAACCAACACTTTATCAACATTTAAATCTCTAATAAAAATGCAGGACTAAACACAAACCATAGATAAGCGTAGGACGCAATAATCTTCTGTATAGAAGGAGCGTCTGTAAACAGATAAGATAAGATAAAGCCACTTCCTAATCTACGTGTCTCAAGGGAGTTTTTTTTTGGAACATTAAGACATGCGTGTATAAAAATTAGGGCTGTGATAATTAAGGTAATCAGGCGAGTTAATGAAGGGCATTTTCTACAAGTAGAGAGGGCAGTAAACACATGGCATGTCCTACACTTTCTAGAGATTAAATATTATTTTATTACATCGTATTTGTTGCTTTAAAGTTTTGCTTTCGATATGTAAAAAGCTAGATTTAGACTTATTATAGTTAAGGATTATTTTTTTAAAACATACATAAAGACTTTGTATAAAAAAATTTAATAAATATTCTTTCCTGTACAAATAAATGCTTACTTGGAATTTGAAACAGGGAAAAAGTATAAAATCATTGATTATTGTCAGTTTAAATCCCACCTTTTCCAAGTTCTCTTATATCTTATAAGTCCGAGTATTCCATTTGCTGTCAAAGTAGCTCTTATCTTTCAAAATAAAGAAGGAATTCTTAGAAGAGATTGTAGGTTGCATTGATAAGACTTTACAAATGCTGTAAATAGGTTATCTGTCGGGTTTCGAAACTAAGAAATGTTGATAAAACATGGTATGTAACTTTGACATGTTGGCATACATAAAAGTTACCCGCTCAGCGAAAATGTGTGAAAAATTGAGTGAGGGTCGGGCGAATGGTGGTAGTGGTTGTGGGGGGGGGGTATGTTTCTACAACATGAATTTGAGGATTATACGTTAGCCTCAAAGAAAGATACTTTAAAATGTTCACTTCTTTCAATCCGACGAGGACGTCTTTCTATCAGTTAAGGACGTCTTTCTGTCAGTATATGATGTCTTCCTGTTATTTGAGGACGAATTCCTGTCAGTTGAGGACGTCTTGCTCTCAGTTGAGGACTTCTTCCCCTCAAATAGGACGTGTGCCTCTCAGTATATGACGTCTTCCTGTCAGTTGAAGACTTCTTTCTCTCAGTTGAAAAAGTCTTCCTCTCAGTATAGGACGTATTCCTCTCACTATAGGACGTCTATCTCTCAGTTGAGGAAGTCTTCCTCTCACTATAGGACGTCTTTCTCTCAGTTGAGGAAGTCTTCCTCTCACTATACGACGTCTATCTCTCAGTTGAGGAAGTCTTCCTCTCACTATAGGACGTCTTTCTCTCAGTTGAGGAAGTCTTCATCTCACTATAGGACGCCTATCTCTCAGTTGAGGAAGTCTTCCTCTCACTATAGGACGTCTTTCTCTCAGTTGAGGAAGTCTTCCTCTCACTATAGGACGTCTATCTCTCAGTTGAGGAAGTCTTCCTCTCACTATAGGAGTCTTTCTCTCAGTTGAGGAAGTCTTCCTCTCATTTGAAGACATATTCCTCTCAACGGAGATTATTTTAATATAATATAGTGATTTTATTATTTTACCCACGGAGACTTTATTTAAAAACAAAGTCCCCCCCCCCGATTTTTTTAATCAATTCGTTTTTGGGGAGACCTTTTTTCTTGACACCGTCTAAGTTTTTGTCACATGTCTGTGTAATATCAATACCACTGATAAGGTGCTGTCAGATTTAACCCCCCCCCCAAACAACACGGCTATTTACATCGAGGAAAATGTTTTATTTCACACAAAGTTGGTTTTAGGTTGGTAGTTCAGGATTCGCTATTTTATTAGCCATTTTTTAAAAATAAAAATTAACACGTGTTTGCTGAAAGAGATGAAGAAAAAGCAGAGTTGAAATTAGCTAAAAATGAAGTAAGTTCTTTAAATTATGCATTCAATTGTATGAGCCGTGTTTTTTTCTTAATTTGAATAGTTTTAAAAGAAATACATTTTTCAAACGTATTTATAACTGTATTGGTTATATTGTCTTTTGAAATATAGTAATTTATATGTTTATAAAATAAATTATTCAATGTCTGAGTAAAAGGGGCATTAGCATATTAATATAACTCTGGGGCATGAAAAAAATATTCCATATACGAAGTTAACATATGTTCCAGCGTTGATGGGGGAGAAAGGCTGGATGGTCAGTGGCCAAAATTATATTGCACTGCAACGCGTAAATGAATGACCTTGATCATCGGTTTCCTCTTTTTTCTTCAGCTCCTCGTCAAGCATCGTGACCAGTAGCGACTCTACCGAACTTATGGATGACGTTATCTGGAGCGACACTACAAAAATGGATACACAAGATGAAGGGGACCACAAGGTAACGTCATAACGTCATACAGATACGGGGCATAGAAAACAGCAGTGTTTCTTCTTGTTGTTTTTTTTCATTAACTTTCGATCTGTATGTTTTAATGGCGTAATGCGTTATCTCGATAAACTCTGTAAGCTTATTTAGTTAACCCATGCATTTTTTGGCGTGAGTTAAGAGTAATGACGTCATTCACTGTTAAGTATTATATTATGTTCATAACATGGCTGTTGACAGGTCACCTCACTGTCAAGAAGATTTATATTGTAATTGTACATTTCGTTCGGCTCAAAGTTCAAGAAGCTATTTTGAAAAGAAAAAAAATATTCAACTTCAACTACAAGAACAGAAAACCCCTAGTTAAAATTTAAAACTGAAAATTAAAGCTACGTTTAAATAATTTAAAAATGCAACTAATTTATAAATTCATATTTTAATTAATGCAGTCACTTTTTCAAGTAACAATAACAAAAATTAAACATTTTTTGGGGAACAAATTCATTTTAAACAAACCATTTTCTTATTCTTAGTTAGCAGAGAAAATGCTTTAGAACAGCGCGATACTGTTTGAGCACCAGCCATAGGCATGTGGTTTAGAGATTTTGTAACTCTCAAGGTACAGGCCTCGATGTTTTTATTTAGGTTTACTAATGTCTATCTCAAAAGTTTCTTTTTCTTTTTCTTTTTAGAGTTTAGTTGCTCTATTTAAATCTCTATTAAGAATGCTGGGCTAGACACAAAACCATAGATAAGCGTAGGACGTAATAATATTCTATATGGATGAAGCGTCTGTAACAGATGAGATAAGATGTTGTCTATCTTAATTATTTGCTTAGAAAGTTTTGTTTTTTAATTGTCTATTTACAGCTTTTTATTTAAGTTACACTGTTTGTATGTTGTATCCGTTATCTTGTAACGTAAAATTAAACCAATTCTGATAGTCCTAGAGATCTAAAAATTTTACCACAAATAGATCTTGGATGACGTTGCAATGTATCGAAATTTCAGATCTATCAAATGTACAGAAATTAAATTAATGCATTTTTAGTTTATATCTATATATCATCTGTATCCGTCTGCAATTGTTTACATTCACGTGCGTGCCACCGGAGTCACCCCAGCCAACGATGACCACATTCCCCGTGTTTAACAGCTCAGTAATACGAAACTAAATCTAAATTGACATGATAATACAAGAGGAGCAACAGGTGTTTTTATTATTCAAACATTCCCTTTTATCAATTATGCCCCTTCTAACAACCACATTTTAAAAATAAAATACTTTTTAAAAAATATATTTTTGTATAATTTTTCTATGATTTCAGGTGAAATCAGTGAACCTTTACACTGCACATAAGTGTTTCACTCCTGGTTATGGGAAGGGCCACTTTTCGAGTCTTCGTTGTTCCCCTGTGTCCACCCACGTATGGTGGATACTTAACATTAGTTGAGGGAGACCAAAGGAGCCGCAATGATCAGACTATTATGTATTAGTATTTTTTGTAAAGTGCTGTGAGCGCAGTTGCTTTGTGGGTACGGCGCTATATAAATTATCAAATTTTCATTATTATTGATCATTTGCCCTATACTAATAGAAGAAGAAGAATTCCCGCAGCACCAGCTCAAGCTGTGGTTTAATTAAGAATCGAACTTCTGCCTATCATAGTGAGTCACGATCACATTTTTTATCTTCCAGACCTGGGCCGCCATGGGCTTCACCTACGACGATGACGACAGAACAACGTACATACCTACGGAAGAACTGGGGATGGAGGTGCCGGTGGAGTTGATAGCGCAGAGATGGAAACTGCCCATTCCGAAGGTATAAAATCTTATTTTGTATTTTTTTAGATTTGTTAGTAGATTTACCTGATTATGATTTGTTAATAGACTTACCTGATTATGCTTTGTAAATAGATTTACTTGGTTATGCTTTATTTAGGATATCTGTCGTTTTGGTCTTGACTCGGAGACCAAAACGACAGATATCCTAATTCGTGAGCTACTCTTTGCGGATGATGCGGCACTAACAGCACAACAACTGGTGTCAGCTTCTCCAATGCCTGCAAAGATTTTGGTCAGCAAATCAGTTTGTAAAAGACAAACATCATGACCCAAGACACACAACGTCCTTCTACCATCAATATCGACAATTACAATTTGAAGGTTGTGGTCAGCTTCACCTACTTGTTTCCATCGAAGGGGAAATAAACAGTAGAATTGGCAAGGCAGCTGACATAATCGCTAAATTAAGCAAACGGGTCTGGCAAAACACCAAGTCAACAGAGAAAACAAAACTGTGTGTCTATAGAGCCTGCGTCATTAGTACACTGCTATACGGGAGCGAGACATGGACCAATATACATCCCAAGAGCGCAAGCTTAATAGCTTCCACTTGAGATGCCTGTGACGCATCCTAGGCATTAAATGGCAAGACAAGGTGCCTAATACTGAGGTCCTAATGCGTGCCAATACCCAAAGCATGTTCTCAATCCTTAGTGAAAGACTCCTAAGATGGCTAAGACATGTTAAAAGAATGAACCCTGGCCGCATCCCCAAAGACTTACTATATGGGTAACTGGCATCGGGAAAGAGAAGACAGGTCTCCCACGTCTGCGATTTAAAGATGTCTGCCAAAGGGACATGAAAGCAGCCAGAATACGCACAAGCGACTGGGAGTGTACGGCAGAAGACCGATCTACGTGGCGCACAGTTGTCACAGAGGGCGTCATAGTAGCTGAGGAGCGAAGGATGGAGCAGGCTACAGAAAGAAGAGCTAGGAGAAAGGCCAAAACATTTGGAAGCACAGAAGTCGTGTGTAAAAGCTGTGGTAAAGACTGTCACTCAAGGATAGGACTGTACAGCCACTCGAGGAAATGCAACCCAACTCCTCACTGATGCACCATCGTCTCGCGAGACGGAAGGATGCCGATTATTATGGCTTTATTTAGTACCTGTCTATTATTTATTAATAGTTTTACCTGATTATACTTTATTAGTAGATTTCCTGATTATTCATTTTAGAACATTTACCTGATTTTACTTGGTTAGTTTATTTAAATTGTAGGTTTCTTTTTATGGCGTGACTAATAAAAGCCAAAGTCATGCAGGGACAATTTTGTTTTTCTTTAAATCTTTTGTTTTCCTCAGCTAATTTTAAGGTTAATCGGATCACTGGACGAGGATGTTCCCAATAGAACTGCGTTTTTCACCAGGGAATTTCTGACCAGGCTAGTCAAAGTGGCCATACACAGTGGTAAGTTCTGTATGTGACTAGGTCTTCTAATTTGTCATACACAGCAATAAATTCTGGTTGGGACATGCAAGCGACCTTTCAGAGTTAAACACCTACAGAAACTTTCAAAATTCATGTATCGGCTAAAAAGATTATTGTTCTGCGGACGGGTACTGGTTAGGGGACCATCATAGTGTCCCAGATGAATGAAAATATATTCTGTTTTTACCAGATCGTTGAGCGCAGTGGAAGACGTGTAGACAGACAATATATTAGAAAATCTATCAAGCTTTAGTCAGTAAGTTGCTGTAGACCTATTTCTTGTCTTGTTACTTCCAGAAACATGGGTGATCATAGAGGGAGACCTGAAAGAGAACGTTTCCTTCATGAAAACCCTGGGTAGTGCTGTGGAGCACGCCAAGAAGAAAGAGGTTAAAGAAATACCTGTCATTGCAGTCTTCTCGTTGAACAAGGTGCGTACAGCTCCTTTTATATGTTCATTATCTTTGTTATTAAAATACATAATAACGCTACTATAAATAACCTAAACCTAATTCCCGTTATACAACACACATACGCGCGCGTTTGGTGAATAACATTTCCATTTTTAATAGATATCGGGATGTGAGTTAATAGATCTTTTGTGTTAAAGGGAATGGAATATTAAAACAAATTAGAGGAGTGATGAAAAAATGCCAAATGTGAACAGTGGCGTAGTGAGGGGGGCACGGAAGCATATGTCCCCGGGCGCCACGTTAAGGGACGCGAAATGAGTATTAAAACTCATTTTATTTTGATATAAAATTATGTATTCCAAATACGTATACACGATTGAATTTTGGAGCACTACAGATATCTTCATTACAAACAAGTTGGCAAGCATCATTTGTCGACCACATTATCATTAAGAGGCGCCATTCTAATGATAAATAAATGACACATCCACAATGTAGGTTTGCTGATGGAGTTTGTTTTTTTAAATCCCTTATATTAACTTACCCGTCATGTCTTGATCAAACTCACGGAAAATCAAAAGTAAAATTGATCCATTTTCCTTGACTCTATCAAGCTGAAATTTTGCACATAGACTTGTGTCACCTAACAATGCATTGTATCGAAATTTCAGATCGATCGAATGTACCGTAATTAAATTTAAGAATTGTTTGTTTATGTCTATGTATCTCCATGAAGCATGTGTAGCCGTCTGCTATAGTTGACCTCCACGGGTCAGTGGAGGCTTACTCCAGCCCTCGATGTCACAGGGGTCTGTTGCGCGGTGCGTATTATATTGAACATAATCAATACTTTTAGTTATGTCTCATATATAAGTGATTTAGAGTCAAAGACGTTGTTTTTAAGAGTTGTTTTTATCTTAAATGTGAGTTGCTGGGAGTGAGACTAGGGAATCAAAAGAGTTATTGTTGTGCTAATCACAGTGAAGGAGTCTGAAGCACGCTGGAGTGGTGCTCGATCAAAAGCTGTTAAAGTCATTTATAAAGGACTAGATGAAGTAGTAGGGCTGTTGGAAAAATTATCAGAAGATGAAACTATGACGCCTGACACCAGAAGTGATGCAGAAATGTTGCTGGAATGTATATTAAGCTTTACATTCCTAGTTTTGATACATTCGTGAACATCATTGTTGTGAAAACTAATCATGTGCAGAGACGGTTGCAGGATCCTACTATGAATTTCAAGCAAGTATCATCTTATTTTGAATCGCTAGAGCAAGAACTTGTTAAAATTAATGAAAATGTGAGCCGGGTTACGGTAAATAATGGAAAATCAAGATGCACAACTAGGGGAATCGAGGTTGATAGAAAGATTAGATGACATCGGAGGATGCCTGGAGAATTATAGATGCAGGGCTTTCTGCAGAAGAAGAATTTGAACGTGCTATGAACAGTGTAATTTATAGACTCCAACAAGAGATACCATTACGGAATTTACGTCTAAGAAACCGAAACACCAAATTTGGATTTTTAGTAGATGTCAAAACTCTTCTCGCTGAGACAAATGTTGATACTCTTCGTCAAAATTGCTTAGATTTTTCAAATTTCTACGACACTGACGTCAATTGTGCGAATTGTGCACAGACATGGGAGACTGCAAAATGCTGCTCAGTACCCGAAATGAAGTTGTACCGGAAACTCATGTGGATCTTTCTTGTTTTATTGTATTGTATCATATGGAGATGTCGTATTTCCTAAACTGCAAATTTTACAGCAAATACTTCTAACAATTGCTGTTTCAGTTGCAAGCTGTGAGCGGTCCTTTAGCAAACTAAAGCTTATTTTGTCTTATTTACGTGCATCAATGAGACAAGATCGTCTGAGTGATCTTGCATTCCTTAGCATCGAAAGAGAAACAATTGAGAATATTAATTTTGACAACGTACTTGACGAGTTTGCGACAGTCAAATAAAGGAGCATCAAGTTTTGTAAACTATGTCTATTCCAGTCATGTATAATAAGTAGAGCTTATAGATATATATATATATATATATATATATATCTATATATATATAATAAAAGGCAAGTTTCTGTCCTTTCTGTCCGGTCATCGATAGCAATTGATCTCTCAAACACATATGACTCCTACGGCCAATCATATTGAACACGTTTACGCGGACTTTCAAAGCGAGTTATTTTTGGTGCAGTTTTTTGTCATCATTCAGTATTGCGTCGCCATTTTGAATTGTGTCACAGTTGCTAATAATTAATCACTACTGTTACTCCTATACAACATGCCACCGAAACGACAGCGTCCCGCCTTCGATATTGAAGACGCTACGCGGCGTAATAATACAAGGCGTCGAGAACTGCGTCGCAACAGATCACAGGACGACACCGCCCGTCAACGAGAAATACACGCACAGCGTCGACGCATGGCCCGTGCTGCACTAACAGATCAACAAAGAAGCAAAATAAAGGAAAATGATCGTCTTGCACATTGACTTCCAAAAGCTTCTCGCACCAACACAGTCGTCGCGGACATGAATAGGTTTGACGAAAAATTACTCGTACCACGCAGTTGCGGCGATTTCAATATACGCTGCTAATATTGCAATGCTAAACACTTCCTTGCTGAAAGACCTCAAGAAAATAAATTTAGTGATTTTTGCTCGAAGAACAAAGTCCATTTACAACCACGCCGTGCTTCTCTTTTATTTGAGAGTCTCAATACACCATCAGCATCACAAAAACTTCATTCAAAACATCCGTTCAATCAACAGTTCTTTGGCATTTGCTTCCATGGGCGCGCAAATAGCTCCTCCTCCTGGTTACGGACCTTACTGTTTCTGTATATCACAGATCAGGCGCCATTCACCCTGACAACGACGACAAGCGGAAATTTGCTCAGTTATACATACTCGATCCTGATGAAGCTACACGTCAACGAATGCTGATTAATGAAAATTCAAATATTCATAATCTATTAATGCAAATGTTAAGTTCATTTATGGCTGTCAAAAATCCATTTGCTGAGGCCTGTAAAATGCTCTATGAAGTTGAACAGGAGTGCTTCGAAGCAGTCCAAAACTATGGTGTTGACATACCAACTGTTTCAATGGCAATTCTCCATGACCGCAATTAATGATCAACGCAGATACAACGCACCACGCTCAAATGTGGTTGCTATCAACTTTCAAAATGCAGATGGATAACGTCCTCTTGAACGCGACCTTTTAATACATTGCAGGTCTCTGAACAATGACAGGACTGAAAGAATTACCATTCTTGACCCCAACCTTGAACCTATAGTATATCCTTTACTATTTCCTTTCGGCGAACAAAGTTGGACTCCAGATTTAAAGTTAATCAACTACCACCCTGCAACATTAAAAAAACATTCCACGAAGGGCCCCATCCGTAAATCATAGGACAAGGATAACTCAAAAGCAATAGTACAGTCACAGATTTGCTACCAGAGATGGATTTAACCCGTTCCTTAGTGCCGGAAAAGTGACTCAGCAATACTTCGTAGATGCATACGTCAAAACTGAAGACAATAAGCTTAATTACATTCGAAAAAACCAAACAAAATTGATGGTGGAAAAATATACCTGTTAAGTGTATTGCATTTATACCACAGCAGCCGAGGAAGGTATTCGTCGGGAAAACCTGTTATTCTTCCTTCATCTTTTCAAGGAAGCCCCAGAAATATGGCTCAACACTACCAGGATGCAATGGTCATTGTTCAAAAACATGGAAAGCCTGATTATTTTGTAACCATGACCTGCAATCCAAAATGGCCTGAAATTGTCGATAATCTTAATGAGGGTCAATCAGCTGTATTTAGACCTGACGTACTTGCTAGAGTTTTCAAACTCAAGCTGGAAGCACTGTTACAAGACCTTATGAAAGGTGGACTTTTAGGGAAAGTCATGGCAAAAGTCCATGTCGTAGAATTCTAAAAAAACGTGGCCTTCCACATGCATATATACTGATCATGGTAGCGCCTCAATATAAACTTAATGACACCGACACGATTGACTACCATATCTGGGCTGAGATTCCAGCTATATCGCAATATCATATTCTACATGCCATCGTTTCAAAACATATGCTTCTGCAAAACAACTACCAAAACAGAGCGTCAAATTCATAAGCAACAGCTGTACCGTCACCTCTGAATTTCATCGTAAGCAAGTACACCGACAGACTGGCGACGTTTCATTTTCATTTTTTTAGTCAGTTGATGTGGATTTTGTGTTATTTTTATCTGAATGAAAAAAAAATTTGAATTCAATTGTTTAGTAACTAACAACCCGCGGATGGCACCGCTTCTACCACACCACTCTCACTGTAGTTTCCTACCATGAACTTCACATGCCACCCTACACTTATTTCTCGTCATTGGACGGGCTTTGTTACTAGTATATATATATATTCAAATAAATTGTTTACTATCACATAAAGAATTATTTGTCTGTATTCTATTTCATTAAAATACCAGATGCTTCGAAAATGAACTATAGAAACCGTAAAATTTCAAAATTTTCTTAGGGGCTCAGTTAGCCCCCAGAATCTGTCGGTCCCAGAAGGGGCGCAAACTTGCGTCATTATCCCGGGGCGCAGATGAACCTAGCTACGCCACTTAAGGCGTACCTTGTGAAGTTACGAGACTCGTATCAACTGCGCTACTTGAATGCCCTTATAACGTCTAACATCTGTTATACGGGGGGAAATAAGGGGGGAAATTGGGTCGGCGCAATCGTTTGGTGATTTTCAGAATTACAAAGATTCGTAATAAATTGACAAAGTCGTGTTATATTGAGATGGTACCGCACCCATCCCTACCCCCATAACTTGTTTCTTCTTTTGTTTTGGACAGGATGATCCAGTGACTGAGAAGGAATTGAGAGGACACTTAATCGAGGGATTGGACTATTATTTATACCTGTCACCATGGCAACCCACATTCATAGCTGACAAAAAGAGTAAAAAAAATCAAATTACTATGCTGGACTTTTAAGCACAAAAAGGCTATATCATTTCGTAACTTTTCTCAGTGTCGGTTATACTTAGTAGTTGTTATCGAAAATTCACATGTATTTTAAAAAAAAACTAAAAAAAAACATTAGTCTCAAAGGTAACAGTTCATGTACCAGTATAGTAAACATAAAAAAAAGAAATATATTGACTTAAGCATTATCCAGATTTGAACAATGAGCAATTACAACACATTAGTTGAAGTCGGTGATAATTCGATAAGAAATAAGTTGTCAAATATTATCAATCACATAACATGCATTGCAAGTTATAAGGCAAAGGCAATAATTACAAGGCGAATAGATTACATTTCCCTGCATTTACAAAAATATAACTTGCTCCAAAAGAGAATGCAATGGGGTAATTACAGCGTACCACATATTAAAATATGTTACGAATCAAAATATTGTCGGACTTCACTAAGTCGAACTTCCCTAAGTCGAAAACCTCCCTATATCGAATTAATTGTTAGGTCCCTACCAAATTCCATAAGACTAATATATTTGAGGTCTCCTTAACTCAAAGATTTTTGGTTTCCAACCTCTCTTAGTCAAATTTTCCGAGGCATTTGGATTATTATTCTGGGGTGACTATTTTTAAAAAGAAAAATCTTACTTTCCCCATCCCAATGTGGAGGAAATAAAGTAGGTTAGGGAAGGATTCTCCACTCACGAGTTTGTGTATGTCAAAGCAAGTTGGCTTCCTTTCATTTGAAATATCAGACATCGATTCTCTTTCCTGTCAATCTTTCTAGCCGGTATGGCTGTTCCTCCCCTCTCAATATCAACATTGTCCATGATTGACCTGCGCCATGACGCCATTTTCCCTAACTCAAAAACTCCGTAAGTCGAAATTTTTCTAGCGCCCCTTTGAGTTCACTTAGAGAGGTCCAACTGTATAACAAACCAATTACAATTTATTTGCAGCTAGAGATATTAAAACAAATGACAAAGGTTTACAATTGGAGATACTTAAACATGTAATGTTTTTAGCGATAATGTAATTGGGAAAACATTTCCATAGAGTTCTTGATTTTCTTATCAGTGAAAAAAAATCTTTATGACTCTAAATGTGACTTAAATAAGTTTACAATATCAAATAACCATAAAGTTTGTTTAACTCTCTGAGAAAAGTGTTAATAGTAACAGGAATTAGCTTTTGTGTGTGTGATCGTGTATTATCTATTGTATGATATGATATGTTTAAAATATAGCGATTCATTTCAGAATACTTGGAGTGTTTTCTGCTTTGTAACAAAATGGAGAGTAAGTCTGGCACAGTAATTGTCCTCAAGGTAAGGGGACTGTTCAACTAGACGTAGAGATTCTTCAACTAGAATTAGAGATTGTTCAAATATACTTAGAGATTTTTCCACTACTTAGAGATTGGTTAAATAGATATATAAATTGTTCAACTAGACTTATAGATGCTTCAAATAGATATAGATTTAGTCCAAGTAGACTTAGAGATTGATTAACATGACATAGAAAACGTTTGATGTTGTTTTTCTAATATTTGAAAAAAATGAATACAAAGATGAGCTTGCCTATCGGTTATTTCTAGTATTACTATTACATTATCTGATGCTTAGCTATTACGATATATTACACATTCACTTTTTTACATTTTTGTTGGAAATTGAAAGTTTATTTTGTTTTTATTTTAGTGTGTATTTTTTCTATAGAGAAATTTTTTAAATACATACCATTTCGGTAAATCTTTGCAAAGTATCTAACAAATATTAAATACAGAAACTACTTAATCAATACATTGTATTCTTTACTATTTTGTTTCTGCAACATTTAGGTTCTAATAAGTTTTGGTCCTACGAAATTTCGGACTATAAAATTTTGTTACCCATCATATTTTGTCCCAACCAATTTTTATCCAATTTTTAGTCCTACCGAATTGTGGTCGTATTCAATTTTACTCTCACCAAATTATGGTCCTATTACATTTTGGTCTTTTCAAAGCTTATGTGTGTTGTAAAGAGGCAAATTATTAATGTTTTTTTAGCATTTCCCGGCAAATATAAGAAATGCATTCAATAAACATTACCAGTGAGTATGTTTATCTCTTTAGGGCACCGGTAAAAATGTGGATGACATTGATGATCAGGACGATTCAAGGTGGGATATTTTTTCAGCTGATAATTTTAATAAGCTCGTTGCTATGACGTTTAAGTTTTAATTTTTTTAATATAATGTTTGACATTAATTTAATCAACTATTATTTTGCATGTAAGAAGGCAACATCTAAATATTTAAATTATGCTTTTTGAGCACGTTAAATCCTTTCAAAATATTCGAATTCGTCAGGTTTTTAAAAAAAATATTTTATTTATTGGTAAGAAACCTATTTGAAAATACACTCCTCAAACTTTGGCTTCCAGATATTTTTGTGGTAAACTTTGCTTACGTTCAGTATTGGATGCATCATCCTTTAAACTCTACCGCAAATAAAAAAACGAAGAAAAAAAATTATTTTATTCCTATAAAAATAAAATTTTAATTTAAAAAGTCACTTTTTTAATGATTTTTTATCATTCATCATTCTATCATTCATTTTACATAGAAATGACAAAAACCATATTTTCTTTTAAGTTAACTAATTTTCTTTTAATTTTATCAAAAATATTTCAGCACTTCTAAAATTCTAGACATCAGAAAAAAAGTGGAAGAATTGCCCTTTGAGGAAACAATTTTAAAAAGCATTTACGGTACAATACTTGTTCCTCTACGATTGATTTCGATAAATATGCTACAGTAAATTTATTCTTTTACATCCATTCTAAAAATATCTATAGATTATGTAAAGGTTGTTTTTTTTACTAATAAATTACTTATAAAATACCTAGCATATTTGATAAGCGCATATGTACTTGAGAAATTCCTAGTGCAATAAAGGAAATTCCCCATTCCAACCCTTCGAAAGCATAGAAAAAATATTATTCACTAGTTTGTACTGCGGCGCCGTGGCTCCTGCGGCGCCCCCTTTTTTTAATGGCGCCAACGGCACCCACCTTTTTCAAAAGCCCACCTAACTTGTCCTTGTATGATAAATACGTAATATTGAACTTTCTTAAATTTACACAAATTATTTTATAATAGGGTTTTTGTTTTGGTCAAAAGTCCAAGTAACTTATTCTTGTATGGTAAATACGAAATATTCCTGAAATGTACACAAAGTATGTATATTATATTTGTTTACAGTGCTAATCACAACACGATTATTAAAGTAATTTTAGAAAGCAGCGCACCAAATTACTGCACCAAAAAATAACTCTTTGAGTCTGTCAGCACTTTTTAAAACACAAATGCAGACGTCATAGGTTCGTGCGTTGTTTGGTTAATGGTAATCTGGAAACCAAAAGGATTATGATTTAGCGTTAGGCCACAATCAGCGATAATTGAGCGTAAATCTAATACATAATCGCCCTTCGTATGCGTGTGTCTCACAATCGAAAGGCGCGCGAAAAGGCGCTCGAAAGGTGCGCAAAAAGGCGCGCAAAATTATTATAAATAAATTAAAACGTTTCGCCGTAAAAAATATTATATGACGTCATTTTTTTTAGCACATAACGCCAATTACCGAAACAACGCACGAACTATGAGTGTGTGTGAGCCTTAGCCTTAACAGGCTTTTACACTAGTATATATATACAATTGTACATTGTAATGTCTGAGAATTTAAGTCGGTATCTTCTGCTTTCCCTTTGTACTTCTTAGATGCATACTCCCTTATCCCACCCTCATATCAACGCCACTGAATACTGTTAGTGTTTAGTCAAGACATTGTCATGTAAACATGTTATTTATGTTATTTATTTTTATATTATGAAATTTATATGATTTAAGATGGTAACTCCTTGACATTGAAAAATAAATCCAACGAAGACGGTCCACTGGAAGCTGACTTGAAGATGATGTCCTTGTTCCAGTGTGTACGATTCAATCAGTTGGTGCCAGCCGTGGAGTTATGGGACCTTTGGAGACTGGCCAAGGACAATGTAATCACCAGCTCATTGGGACATAATCGCATGTTGTGTTTAATCAATATTCAATTAATGATTCCACGTGCAACAGTAGGGTGAATGTTAAGGATTTGTTATAGAATGTTATACTCAGTAATATAGATTAACTGTACTGATGTGTTAGACTGTGACAGTTGTGACAGTTGCAGTGCTATCAGATGGCATGAATGTGTTTGGAGGATAGAAAGAGAAGCATGTATCTCAAACAACTGAAAAATAACATAAAAAAGTGATTTTCAATTACAAAACAAAATGCTTGAAATTATTGAAGCAAACCGTCATGGTGAATCTGTTCATTTTTATGTCAGGTTGTTTACCCATAGAAGAAAGAAATGATTATGTGTCAAATTAAAGCACCAAACCCCAACATTCTACAATCTTGCAAAACTGTGGAAAGAATTAACATTACATCGTTCGAGTCTTAATTTAACGATAAATTGTGTTTTCAGATTTGTGTATTATCAACATTCCAGGCGAACTGATTCAGGCAGGACTTGACCCTGTAACAAACGTCCTAAAAACATGTCAAAGAAGATGTGGCAGACAGGATAAAGGCCAATCCCCTGGAAGCAATAGCTGGTTAATACGCTCCCAAAGAAGGGTAATTTACAGATGTTCCAGAACTACCAAACAATCAGCCTGATTAGTCATCCCAGCAAAGTCATGCTTATGATTATATTAAAAAGACTGAAATCTCACACGCAGAGCAAATCATCTCAGAAGAGCAGGCGGGCTTCAGAGCAGGAAGAAGCACAACGGAGCAAATCCTTAACCTGCGATTGCTCTGTGAAAAACATCTCCAACACCAGAGCGACCTCTATCATGTCTTCATAGACTTTAAAAAAGCGTTCGACAGAGTGTGGTATGCGAAATTCACGACTAAACTAGAAAAACAACAAAATCGTATAACATGGAAATCAATTCAAAAAAGATCAAGTTTATGCCAAAAAGAAAATTCACAAATGAAATTCGTATGAACGGGCAAAAACTCGAAGAGGTCTCCACCTTTAAATATCAAGGTGCCATTATATCCGACGAAGGCTCAAAGCCGGAAATTCTTGCCAGAATGACCCAGACAACCGCAGCGCTGAGCAAACTAAAACACATCTTGCAAAGCAAGAAACTCTCTTTGAGATTAAAGATTCGAATAATGTGCTCTCTGGCGATGTCGATCTTCTTCTGTGGATGCGCGGCTTGGACACTCACTGCAGACCCCCAAAGAAGAATCAATGCGCTAGAGATGAGATGTAACAGAAATATACTGAAAATATCCTACACAGAGCACATCACAAACGAAGCGTTCCACAACACAATAAGTGCTGTCACTGGCCCCTACGAGGACCTTCTCACCTCAATCAAGAAGAAGAAACTACTGGACACGTGGCAAGATCTTGAGGTCTCGCAAAGACTACAAGTCAAGTCACAGTCCAGGAAGGAAGAAAAAGAGGCAGACAAAAGAAGAGATGGGAAGACGACATCAAAGAGCGGACCTGCATGTCATTCATCGACGCCCAAAAGGCAGCACAGGACCGGTACAAATGGCATGAGAAAGAGTTTAGGTCACGATGGTGCCCCAACGACCCACCGACGGGTTAAGGGATAGTCAAGTCAAGTCAAGTATCATCAAGGCAACAATTTGAACAAGTTATTTTTAAACAATAGCGCCCCCTTTCCCAATACGAGAATACCTAACCAGCTTCTCTATTTGAAAGAGTTTCGTGAAGTTGTATTGGTTTCGCTCTTAAAAGAACAACTTTAAAATTATAGGCACCATTTATTGGGAAACTTAACAAAGTCATAAAATCAGAGTAGAGCTCTCTAAAATAGTAAAACATGTATAAATAGCAAAACTTTTTCGCGTTTATTTGTTCTTAATGTCAATAAATAATCTACTACAATGTGCAATCATTTTTAATTGATATCGTTGTTTTTTTTTGTTTACGTTTAACTTTTCCAACCAGATTTTTTTCACGTGTTTGTCTACATTTGCTTCTACAGCCAGAGATGTCCGCGCGGGTTGCCAGTGAGGCTCTCAGACTCAAACGCTTCAACTTCATCCAGTATTTGCTGGACAATGGACTTGAACCTAACTGTTTCCAAGACAAACACGATGACGTAATTAAATTAGTTTCTAAATCTGGGATATAATAATAAAAATTTGAAAATGTATATAGATCAGTAACCCAGCAAGCAACTGGGCTCACGGTGCTTGACTTTAAATTAGAAACATACATAATTATCAATTCATTTAATGTAAAACATTCATATCCTTAAATCCGACATATAATGACATTACAGCGCATTTATAAACTATGTTTATTATTTCAATAAACACGTTTTACAAAAGGCAACCTTATGCTGTTTTTTATCTTTAAAAAAATAATGTTGTTTGCTGTGATAATTTGTTTTGTCATGACCTTATAATTTTATTGTTATACACATCTAAAAAGAAAGTTAACTGAAGTTCTTACCAATGGTTTGTAAGACATTAATTTTGTAAAATCCGTTATTCCTGTTGTCATTTAACATTTCCTAAATTTAAATACGCTCACTGATAACTAAAAAAAATAATAATTGTTTTCGTATAATTGATTTGTTAAAAAGAAAGCTGACAAATTGAAAAAAAACAAAAAGGAAAAGAAGATCAAAAGATTAGTGCAGAAGCTCTGCAATTTTCCAGGACCTTCTCGGGAGGAAAACTCTAATAAACACCTAACCGAAACCAAACCCAAAGTAGATGGTAAGAGACTCTAATGAGTTACTGTGGCGATAATTATGGTATCTTATGTGGCTTGTTGTCTAGAGGTAAATGTATATATGTTTAAGTTGATCTCGCTCACAAGGTATACTTTAGTGATCTGCTCGCATACGACCATCAACAAACTAAAGGGTTGAATTTTAACACAATTTAATTTATTACAAACTTTGTACAATGATGGGATTGCTACAAGGCAATGTCCCCTTTACATAACATTAATCATCATTAGGCTATACTTGCAATTAGCTTTATGTTACTGGTGGGTAATTATAGTTGGCCCTGTGTGCTGTGGGTCGTCTTGTCTACTCCGGGTTTCCTCTGTAGCTGGGGCGGGGTAGGGGTGCCTCACGAGCTCCACTGGTTGTGCGTTGTACCGATGTTGGCTGCAGGTGTCCTTGCCCCACACGTGTCCTCCGTGCGGGGCGGGATTTTTGGTTCTGCAAGTCCGTCCTGGTCGATGCGCTCGTTTCACTGGCTTTGATAACAATGGGATCTGCAAGGTCGTTCCTCTCGCTGGCTTGTCGAGTACGTGGATCACTTCGTGAGTTGCAGTAACTCGATGCTTGGGGTGTGGGTATAGGATTTCTCGTCTCGTGTTTAAGACGGCATCAACTATCACAGGGTGTGTGATGAGCTGGCTTTCGCATTCAACGTGTGTGTGATATGCGAGCTTCGAAGCACAGCTATGTGTGGCAACCGGCTTCAATTGGTACGGTGTGTGACCAATCGGGTAGGACGACAAGTCAGCCTGTGCAGGACTGTGGACAGGAGTGCGGGTTGCCTTTCTGCACAGGTTACCAGACGGATTTCTGGGTTTGGTTGGACTTGTCGGCTCTCTCGACCAAAGATGGGCACATATTGAATCCTGAGGAAATAACTGCACGTCGTTGTCCTTAAGGCTGTTATCGTTGGCCGGAAAAGAGAGCGAGACCCAGGGATGCATTAGTATTTATACCCTGAGGGGCGGTTTGGTCCAGTCTCGTCCGATTGACCTTTTACCACTTCCCGTTTCACAAAGAGGTTGGACTCTTTGAACTGACATTCTTGCATACCTAATCGGTTTCTATTGACACAGGCGAGTTAATCAAGAGCGAGTGAGTTATTCCCCTTGTTTTACCTGTAGGATGTGTAGCAGATAATTGGGGTCAACACTAATTTAGTCACAGTTGGCTGTAGCCGGGGCGTTCTGGTTAATTGAGCTCTCCATAGATAACCCTTAAATAATATATGTATTCCCCTCAAATGATAAATTTTTAACACATACCGACATGATTGGATTGAAATCAAGGTCTATAAATATTTATATTTTTATAGAGAAATGGGTCTGTCAGTGTTAGTTTTAAAAATTTGGGAGCGTGGATATGGGGCGTGGTGAGGATTGGAATATATCTGGATTGCTGGTATTCTTTTAAACAAAAATTCTTTCAATGTCCCTTCACCCCAGCCCAATGTGAGAAAACCTGACGAGCTTCTTTATTTGACAGATCCTCTTGACGTAGAATTGGCTCAGCTCTTTAAAGACCAGATTCTGGCCCGGGAATATGACCTGGCATTGCTGCTTCTGACTAAGATCAAGGCAAGTTGAAATAGCTTTGTCTAATTTGAGCATCTCTATTAAATTTATGACATCTCTAATAAATGTATGGCATCTATAATATATTTATGACATCTCCATTACATTTATTCCATCTCTAATACATGTCTGACATCTCTTATAAGGTGGTTGTTCACATATAACATTATTACTGTAGAATCCGTTACCCATGATCAAGCATAAGATATAAAAATTGTGACGCCAAGTTTTCTTTAAGGAAGATCGGTTTAACTAGACTTGTATGTTGATTATGGATTATTGAGTGCATGTTATCTTCCTTACAGTACCCAACAAGTGCCGCCCTCTACGCCTATGGCATGCTGAAGGCGATCAGACAGTGCTCAATAAGTGATGAGGAGAAAGAGGGACTCAATGCTCAAATGGAGTGGGTTTTTTAAAAAAATATGTTTTAAAATAAAACTAATAACATAACATATAGATAAGATAAAATAAGATAAACTTAGTTGACATTAAAATTAAATACGACTATATTCCATTAAAGTTCTTGACTGAATTTATTTTTATAAATACATTTAATACATAAATTAAAATAATACATGGTTATACAGCACTTTATCATAAAATAACCTGAACCCATGATAATTATAACTTTTGCCAAATAAATCATGATAACAGAAAAAAAAAGTTTTAGTAATGATCAGATGAGAGTTTCTCAATGTTAAACATTGTCACTTTTAATAAAGCATGATTGCAGATAGCCAAAAAAACAACGTTTTATGTAATTCATAAGCATGAAAGTTAAGGCTTTAGAATGACAAGAGATATACCCCATCTTCCACCTCACCAAACCAAGAAAATAAGATTCGTGAATTTGATGACATTTAAAGGTGTAAACAAAAACTCCATATACTTTCATTTTTATTGTCACCTTATATTCCAATCAGAAAGTTCCAAACAGAAGCCATCAAAACTATAAATAGAACTCATCAGGAAGGCCCGGAAAATGCGTTGAAGGTACTGAGCCAGACCGTGATACTTTGGGGAAACACGACTTGCGTGCTGCTGGCGTTAAAGTCTGGCAACAAGAAATTTTTGGCGTCACCACCCTGCAAGGAGTTCCAGAAGAGACTGTGGCGGTCCAGATCACTCACGGAAGATAAGTGGGTACGTACAAATAATGAGGTCACGAAATAAGATGTTAAAATGTCCAGATTAGTTTATCTTCTTGTTTTGCTTTCACCCCCTTCCTCCCATTCGACACAAAATTAAATTTTTAAATTAATTATTGAAAAAATGTGTAGCATCTGTTATTTCCCATTTGACAATCAATCCATTTTTAAGAGAAAACTTATTTAGGCATATAATAACGTCTATTGATTAAACGATTTATGATTTTTCCATGCGACTTTCAATAATATATCAATATGTTTCTGAAATTTGAATAAAATACTGAAGATTCTGTTGTGTAGTAAGAGGTGTATTGCGCGCGAAACGTCCCTGGCGTCCATTTTGTTTACTGCGTTTATTGAATCGGAATAAATGGCAGAATTTCTTGATGAATAGTGTGCATGATTGTGTCGCGTGGTTTGGAGGGCAGTATTTTGTGTTTTTCGACATGAGTGACAATGACATTTCAAGCACTGTGCCAGGATATTGATGATTCTATGTGCTTTATTCCACGTGCTTTAAAATATTTTTTAAATCAGCTTTTCTAGACATTTATTATGCATATTCCAATTTAAATATTTCTCTTCGTTTTTCTTTCGTGTCGGTAAATCCTTCATGTGAATTAGTTGGAAATTCATATATTGTGTCTTTAAAATTGATAAAATGACTAATTCAATATTTGATTCTGAACTTTTCATCTCAGACGTGGGTCACTGGCTTAGAAATGAGTGGTCATGAACAGGTCTCAGTGACCATCTGTTTTATTTAGCAAGCCTTTATATTAACTCGTAGCGTCTGCTTGATTGCTTGATGCCTTGCTTGATTATTTGCCGAAAAACTTTTGATAAAATTTTAACCCACTTCCTCGTATACTAGGGCGCTGAAATTTTGCAGGCAGACTCAAGCCGACGATAAAAATGACTTAAAATTTTTAGATCGATCGAATGTACTGTAATTTAATTAATGAACTTTTAGATTATCTCTGTTTATCTCTATGTAGCATGCTAATTTTTGTGGTAGAGTGTCGCGGTACGTATTATATTGAACAAACTTTTAAATATTTGCCTGATGATACCTTTTAAAAACATATTCCTATCTGTATATGTAAATGTAGTATGTCTCTTTGTACGCGCTATATTAAACATGTTTTCATAACACTTTTCACGTGATCAAATCAAGCTGAAATTTAGCAGGCAGACTCTAGTAGTTTCGTTAATATAAATCCTTTATATATTTGAGACAAATAAAATTTTGGATTTTTGGATTGTCGTGCGATGAGTATTATAATTAACATTTCTGGCTCAGTTCTGGCTTGGTTTCAATCATACTTATCTAACAGATCACAGGTAGTATCAGTAGATGGTTGTATCTCTCACAAAGCTGACTTGCTTTATGGTGTGCCTCAGGGCTCTGTTTTGGGTCCGGTACTTTTTGTACTGTATACAAGACCGCTACTTCTACTGCTTGAAAAGCATTCAGTTAAAAGCCAATCATTTGCAGATGATACTCAACTATATACTCACACTGATCCCTCTAATATGGACTCCGGTGTCCAATTGTTGCAGGAGTGCATTGGTGAAGTGAAGTCTTGGATGACGTTAAGCAAACTCAAGCTGAATGATGACAAGACTGAAGCACTTCTATTTTGCAACAATAAATCACGCAGTACTTTGTCTCTTCCGAAGTCAATTCACGTAGCCAGTTCGGATATTCTGTTCACAACATCGACTAGGAATCTTGGCTACATTATTTCTGACAACATGTCTATTAACAACTTCATCAATCACATCTGTCGCTCTGCCTACACTGCCATTCGTCAGATCAGCTCAATCCGTCATTACTTAACAGTTAGTGCCACAAAAACACTAGTCTGTGCTCTTGTACTGGCTCGTATGGATTACTGCAATTCTCTTCTGTCAGGTGTGCCAAAACAATGCATTGAAAAACTACAGAAAGTTCAAAATTCAGCTGCCAGACTGGTGCTCAAGGCAAAAAAACATGACCATGTTACTCCACTTCTTCGCTCACGTTATTGGCTGCCTATACAAGCCCGTATTGATTACAAACTGGCCGTTCTCTGTCACAATTTCTTTTCGGACTCATGCCCATCGTATCTTACTGAACTTTTGTCGGTCTACTCACCCACTCGCAAGCTAAGATCTTCTGCAGACACACGCGTTCTCTCTGTTCCTACGACACGCACCAAAACGTTTGGTGAAAGGTCGTTCTCTTTTTGTGCAGCCAAACAATGGAATTCTCTACCATTACACATACGTAGTATTCAAACAACCAAGTCCTTCAAGACTGCACTTAAGACACATCTTTTCAAAATTTATTTTTAAAATTGATGAAACAACATTACTTGTAAATGATTAACGTAGCTTATGTATAATGTATTGTAATTTTGTGTGTTTGTTGTGATATGATATTAATTTAATACTTATAAGTATGTTATTTCTTTCATGTAAAGCGCTGTGAGCCCAGTTCCTTACTGGGATATATCGCTATATAAGTAATCAATTTATTATTATTATTACTTTTAGTTATGTCTCGTAAATAAAGGATTTATTGTCAAACAAGTAATAAAACTCGAATGAGTATTTAAGCGCAATTTCCAACAATTTATCCATAACAATTTTTGAGAAAAATCACTAAATGGTGTTCGGCAAGTAAATAACGATCACAAATAATTTTAATAATTCAAAACAGAAAAATAAGTTTATTAATGAGATTTAAGAAATTGTATGACTATTTATCCGACACGACACTTCACTTACATGATGATCGGTTTATGATAAGAGTAGTACGACTCATAAATATGGCAAGTGAACTCATAGTCCGGCAGCTTCGCAAAGGCATTAATCACATATTCAAGTGAAAAAGTATAATTTCAGAGGTTAGAAATGATCAGTTAAGTAATTTTCTCATATATATTTAAGAATTAGGCCAAGTTGAAAACTAGAAGAATATAAATTTTAAATCTTGTAGTAGGTTTAAATGTACCAAGTTTAATCTTTTTCTGTGTTGCGAAAGTGACAGAAACTGTTTTTAAATAACTTTGTTACGTTCCACAACAATGAACATGCACTTAACCAATATCTTTGACTTTGAATTTAACCATTCTTTTCACAGTATGCTGTTGAATGAATTACAATATTATGAATACATGTTTTTAACAAAATTTATAACTGCTATTGACATAATAAAAACATTAATTTTCACTTAAATTGTATTGATATTCTGAGTGTCGTGGTGCGTATTATATTGAACAACCGTTCTGTCACGCAATAAGGTGCGTATTTTATTGACAACACTTTTTATAAACATATTCCTGATCGGTGCGCATTATATTAAACATGTTTTACGACACAACTACAATTTTGTATTTCTGGATGGTCTTTCGCTGCGTATTATAATGAACATTCTTTTAGATACTTCTCGGACATAAAGGATTTATGGTCAAAAACTTGGTTTTTTTACGTTTTTTAATAATTAAATCCTTTATATTAACTTCACCGCCGTCTCTCTCTGTCGTTCGTCGTCGGGCGGGCGGAAAAACAAAAGTAAAAAATGACCGACCTCCCGTGAGACCATCGAGCTGACATTTTGGAACATGGACCCGTGTCACCTAACAATGCATCGTATCAAAATTTCAGATCGATCGAACATACTGCAATTAAATTAATGCATTTTTAGTTTATCTCTATACAACGTATGTAATTCAATTTCACAGTTTGTTATTGTTTTTTTTTCACGTGACAGTTCAGTTCACACGTTGACGCCACATCGTCGATGTACTGGCGTGCTTTTGTTTACATTTTACGTGTCACGCTGAGCTCTGTCCAGCGATCATTGACCAGACCTTTCCCCACTCCCAGCCCCGCCCCCCCCCCGGGGTTATAAAGCAAAGGTGAGTTAAGACAGATTCAGTCTGTAAATGTTTGTCACGTTTGAACATAATCAATACTTTTAGTTATGTCTCATATATAAGGGATTTATAGTCAAAAAATGTTTTTATGGGTTTGTTTTATTAAATCCTTATGTTATATCGTGTTTTCTGTTTGGTCGATTGTTTGCTTGCTTGTTGCCAAAATTTTGGATCGATTTTAACCCTGTTTCTTGTAAGCTAGCGAGCTGAAATTTTGCAGGCAGTTTCGTACCGATGATAAAAACGCTTTATGCGCTGTGTATTATAATAAACATTCTTTTATTTATGTCTCGTACATAAAGGCTTTATAGTCAAAAACTTGGTTTGTTACGTTTTTTTTTATTTTAAAACTTAATTGAGACACGGTGTGTACATATGTACACATACTCTATTTTGCATATTACATAAGAAATGGTCAAAACCTTACTATGGCCATATCAGTATGTCTCATATATCATTTCCAATCATAAACTAATTTTTTGGGATACAGTTTTAAGTCTTTGTTCGAATGGGGTTGAACATGTTATCCGCATTGATGCACGAATGATGTGCGTGAAGACATTTGATATTGCTGGAGATAGCCTGAATGTATTTTGGATCTGATTGTATTTTGTCTAGACATTTCTTTGAACCCGCAGTCGCGTTCTTGAAGAGTGAAATTGCCGAGAATGAAGAGTTCGTCAAGTGATGTTGGTCACGACAGTCCGACATATTGAAGTTGACGATTCAATCCCTCCATGCTGACAACTATCGATTCCATCGATGCGCCGTGAGATTTGTGTATCGTAATCGCTTATGCACAAACGACTGGAAACCGCTCACGTGTCACTACGACTCCTGAGAGAACATTGAAAGAATTCTTGAGCAATGAAACGCGTGTCCAAGCAGAGGGCACGGGATGTTCGAGAGAAGGGTCGGTACAGCTAAGGTTTACTCTGCCGCGTTTTGATCTTGCAAGCTTACCGACTTCAGGATTCGGAAATTCTATCCAGATAGCTTTTAAGTCCTTCTTGACGATCTCGAGTTGGCGAAGAAAACCAGTTTCTTTATTAAACAAGCCATCCTGCGTGTTGATATTTGATGTCACCATGTAGTGAACATCCACCGTAAAGTAATTTTTCGTCGGCAGACCTGGCATATCTTTAAGCGGCGTTGGTGGTTTAACTTTAACACCATTTTCATCCTTTCCAGGTATCTGTAATTTTGCTTTCACTTGAATTTCTGCATGTTGACGGGGACCAGATGTTGTTACTTGTAGATTCTTGCGAGCCGAAATCTTGCGTTGCTTGCTGAAGGCATCTACATAATTATTTTTATAGAAGAGATGAATCGCTGTTTGTCCTCGTACTGGAATTGTTGCTAAAGTGAACTGTCTCGATTTAAACATGGCGACGTCCTCTTGAGTAAGCGTTCCAAGATCTAAACGATCCAAAGCGTCTGCGAACTTCTTGTCTTCTTTCTGTCTCATAACTTCAGTGAGCTCTTACAGCTCGAACAGTGGCAAAGTATATTGCCGGCAAGTTGACTGACTACTTTTTTGGGATCTTAAAAAAAACACATTTTCATCATTCTCCTTACGGTCGCGTTCGTTTTGAATCTCGATATAGATCTCGTTGAGGTCTTCGTGCATCTTGTTATATCGCTTGTAATTTGCTTCGATGATCTCACGGTTCTTAAAAAAAGTCTTCTGGCAGTTGTTCTCATTGACATCGGTGACTTCGTCACGCCACGGTAAGTAGTACATGACCATTTCGCGGTTATAGTTGTTGGGATCCTTTTCGAGAGAATATCTACAGAAGCGAATGATCTTAGGCTTTTTTTCTCTCTTTGATCGATTCACTGTTGTCTTGGAGCTTATAGACCCTGAGCTTCTCCGGTACATCTTAATCGTCGTCAATTATCTCCTCTACTTTAACATCTTCGGCCTGCTCATCGTCGTCAATGCCCTTCTCATTGCCTTTGCCCTGATATGTGTATTGGGTGATGAAATCAGCGAGGCACTTGTGTTCGAGTTCGAAGGGTCAAAGTGAATAGCTATCAACAGGTCCGTTGAGAAAGATTTCGGTGTTTTCGGGGTCAATCGCTCTAATTCTTTTCAGCTCAGCAATAGGTTTTAGAATCTTGTGTCAATCCTTGCGAGGTCCAGTCGCTATGAAGTCAACAGCTACGGAGCTTGATGTAATTTTAAGTTGGAGCCGAATCCAAGAAACGTCTTGAATTGTGCAGTTGTAGAGTGCGCTGGAGATCATCTTTATCTTTTCCTTGTGCGTGAGGTTGCTATTGTGAAGATCAGCTACAAGCTCGCGGAGAAGGCGGGGCAATCCACGTTGTGACATGTTGATGTAGTCGATGACATAAGTAATGCATTGGTACGAATTCGTGACGAATTGGATGTCCATGTTCGATCTCATAAGAGTTAGCATCTTTTTGCAGTATCCATTAATACGGCAGTTATATGGAAAGTGCCGAAGAAAGACTTTATCTTGGGTGATTGTGGTGCGGATTGCTTCGACATACTCGTTGATGTCACAATGAAGAGCTGCGAGCAAAGCGTTGAAGTCACCGATTGTCTTGTCCTTCTCCATGTCCAATATCTTAAGGAGTTTCTTCGTGACCTCGCGATGTTTCTTTTGCTTCTCCTTGGACATATATTTCAGAAGATCTTTGTGAATCGGGCTGAAGATCCTCGTTTCGTCCATTGGAGGAATCGGATAGTTGAATCGGCAAACCTTTTTCCGCCTCTCAAACGATCGCATGTTGTGGTGCAATTGTGGAATTGGAATCTGACGATGTCTTGAACATCTGGCGTATCGGTGTCAGTCGTGATCATTCTGTTGATGAAATCTATGCACTCTTTTTATGAATACTCGCTGCTTGGATCAAAGGCAGATGCATCTTTAAGCCAGACTAACATGTGTGCGTGTGGAGAACCTTGGTGTTGGAATTCAATGCGGTAATAGAAGTTTTCCATCTTGTAGTTTTTGAACGGGTCGCCTTCGGTGTTCAAAGTCTTTTGGTGCTCTCTGAAGCGATGATCCAAGTAAAGGGCACATGTTTCCGGATCTCTGTGAATGAGCTCAGCCTTTTGGTTGAATGACACGTTCTTGACTTCCTCTTCAGTAATGAATGTTTGTGCACAGTCTTCATCAAGCAGACCATCAGCTCCGGACATTCTGTTTCAGCTGCTGAGAGTGTGATGAAGAAGGAGAAGATGCCGTTTTGTCTCACTTGCACGATAACGCTCTTCTTTTGAGCCTCGCAATATGCAGGTGAACCCTTGACAGTCGACAGGAAGCGATAAATGTTTTCATCCATCCACAGCGTTGACATAAAGTCGGTGTCGAGTGCTTTGCTTGCTGTCACACCCATACCTTGGCCATCTCTGTGGACTGCGATGTTCATTGCATTTTGTAGTTGACCGCTATTTTACTTTTGGTATTTGAAAAAAGAGAACTGGAGCTATAGCACATCACCAATCACTTCGACGAAATCTCGGACTTTGATGTTTCCGAGTAGGAAAGACCCTTTGTTGGATGAATCGGTTGTCTTTTGGATCCACCCCAAATTCTAGTGAACATCTTCTCCTCACAAAACTCGTCCATGTGGATTGGAGTTGCAAAAGTTGCAAATCGTACTCCTTCAGTATAGGCCAACATTGTCTCTTCCTCAATGTAGTGACGTTTCTGATTGAACATTCTGGCCATCTCATCGATCTCGGCAGGGCAAGGAAAATGATTTTTCTTAGCCATTTTCTCATTCAGGTTAAGAACTCATTCATTTAATCATGTGTATGGCGAGAAAGATGTGTATCTAGGTTTGGCAAGTTTGTCTAGGGGTGTAATATTTAAATTAACACCTTCCCGCTCACACGCATAAACTTTAGTGATCTCTTGCACTCGATAATCAACAGACCAAAGGGTGAAAAATGTAACAATAAATTTATTTATACAATTTATACAATAGTGGAAACTGGTTCCAAATTATAATAGTGATACAACTAATTAACTGTCCCTTCTTTGGCCTAGCTTTATCATCATTAAGGCTATGCCTTGTAACCTTATGTTTATGGTGTTGGTACTTAAATGCAATGGGGTTGTCGCGCCCCGCTCCGTGTGTGTCACATGTGATTAACATAATTTTGTGACGTAAGGTCACGTGTATAAGAAACGCGGGAAGAAAGGAGCATTTCTATTGGTTGAAAGTGTTGGCGAGGATTTGTCTGTGGAGTTCCGTAGTGAACGGACCGAATGTGTGTGTGCCTCAAGATTTCCATATTGTATAACCTCAAATAATAATTATGTGTACAAAATATATATATATTAAAGTTGTTTTGGATAAACATACTCTTTAGTGAATTATTGTGCACAAGATTATGTACTGTGAGAACGTCTACATAAAGAAATATAAAGTTGAACAGTTACATTGGTGCAGAAGTAAAAGTTCTATGTGAACACAGTACAAGAGATTTTAAGAAGGAGGTTTCGTGGAAATAAGTGATGGATATTTCCAAAAAAGGAAAGTATTCATTTAAATAAGAAATATTAGCAGCTATCGTATTTTTTGAATATTCAAGTTCGTAAGAAGCTGTGAATAAAATTTTGTGGTTCAATGAAAATACAAGAATATTTCAAAATGGCGGCATACAGGCGCATGGTCACGACGTGCAGTGAATAAAAACTAGGTCGCCTAGTTTGTTCTACGTCACAGTCGACGACATTACAAGCATACTACACAGTGCTGGAATCTGCGCCGTGTAGGCTTACTGAATGGTGACACACTGTAAACATATATAGGTCGTGACGTCAACAAGCTCAATGCTAGTTGATTCCAGAAAATATTTGTAAACATAACCTGGAACTTGGAAGACTATGGACTATTAATTATGAAGTGTGAATTATAAATAAAGGAACGAAATTTTATCCATTCATTGTGTGAAGAGTTTGATAATTGCAATTTTGGATTAATGGAGTGAACTAAATTGTTTAAAAACTACTCAAAAATTGAAATTTTAACCAAGTGACTTTTATTCAAAACGATTGGACCATTTAATATATTTTGTCAATCTGAGGGAGCGTATATATAAAGTATACTAAAGATCCCGTGTGAGGATTCTTTTGTTGTCTCATCTTGTCAATAACTAGATTTCATGGTTTAGACGTGTCACTTATTTGATCTTAACATTTTGAATTCAAGATTTTTCCTTTTGGACGATTTAGAACTTTATCAATATATATTATATATACATACATTCCTTACCGAATTGCTAGATTCATATTATTCAATCAAACAAAACATGGATTACTACGAAAGATTCACCGCCATAGCTAAAGAGATCGGATTAAAGGGAAAAGAAATGAGAGAGTTCATTGAAGAAAAAGTACAAATGGCTAAAGAAGAAAAAAGAATTGCTAAAGAAGAAGAACAGCTAAGAAAATCTGAAGAAAAAGAAAATCAAAGAATTGCTGAAGAAAAAGAAAAGCTAAGAAAAGCTGAAGAAAAAGAAAATCAAAAAGAGGCTGAAGAATGTGAGAGGCAAAGACTCATAGTAAAAAGAGAATTTGAACAACTTGAAATCGAGAAGTTAAAACTACAACTTGATTTAGATAGTAGAGGCCAAAATCCTGGTAATGAAACAAATAGAAGGTCAGCACCAAAGGATACTATCAAAGTAAGAAAATATGATAGCCAAAAAGAAAAAATGGATGTTTATCTGGATTATTTCGAATCCATAATGGCTATGAAAGGCTATAATGAAGAAGATTGGCCAGCACAACTGATGACTCAATTAGCAGGAGAAGCATTTGAAGCTTATAACAGTATAGCCAAAGAAGAAAAAAGCATATTTAAGAATGTCAAAAAGGCACTTCTATGTCATTTTGGGAAGTCAGAAAATGATTATAGAAGAGAATTTCATGAAATGAGAATCAAGATGGACAAAGATCCACAGATCATAGTACATGAAGCACAAGTCAAACTAACAAAATGGCTGGAACTGACAGCAATAGATACGAGCAATCCAAAAGCCGTACTAGACATGGTGTTAATTGACAAGTTTTTAGAAAATGCAACACCAACTCTATTCACATATTTAACTGACAAGAAAGTTCGTACTCAAGCAGAGCTAACAAATGCATTGCGAACATTCAAAGACTCTCATCCGAATGTGGAAATGGATAAGAGACAAGATATATTTGCAGCTATACAAATTAAAAGTCAAGAAAAAAGGCAAGGTATGAGAAACCAGAGTCTGCCAAACCAAGGCAACAGACAAACTATTTGTTGGTACTGTAACAAGCCAGGACATATGGCTAAGCAGTGTTACCACAATAAAGGAAAACCAAATAGGGTGTCCCCTAATGACAGCTCTATCAGAAAGAAAATGGAAGAAAGATCAAGACAAGATCATTTTGAAAACAAAGGTAGACAAGCATGGAAAGAAAAATATAATCATAATTCCAGACATATAGATTATGATCAAGAAAGACAATCATGGAGAGAAAGAAATAATCATAATTCCATAAATAGAGATTATAATCAAAGCAGAAGATCATGGAGAGGCAAATACAATTTTGACTCCAGAAAAAGAAATTATGATCAACCATGGAGAAAGAATGAAAACCAAGACATGAATGATAGAAAAATAATAAAGTTAAATCGAGCACAAACACAAACTAGTGACATTTTAGCCACTATTAAAAATCAAGGATATGATAAAAGAAATGAAGACCATAGTAGCAGAGAAAGAGATGGTACTAGTGAATCTGAAACCATTTGTGTGAAATCATCTGAATTAGGAAGAACAATTGGTTGTGTATTAAGCCAAATCAAAAACTTTACAGATAGAGACAATATTTTTCAGATAAACGTTTCTGACAGTAACTCATCTGGTCCAAATTCTATTGAACTATCTGGAAACAAAAATGACATCTCAAAAGTAGGTCTGCGAAAATTATCGATTAATCTCTCGATTAATCGTTAAAAATTTTATCGATTAAATATCGATTAAAATAATTTTAATCGATAAAAATTCGATTAAAATTTAAGAAAATATTTATAATATTTTTTTAAAAATTTTAGTAATAAATAATAAATTATTAATAATAATAATTTATATATATTTTTTTACGTACAAACATCTCCCGCGTAATATTAAAATTTATTTTATTAATATATGTTGACCGGCAGACGTCAATTATAAAATGTCTGACAGCCAGAGCCGTCTTTACACCATTTTGGGCCCCCAGGCAAAAATATAGTGTTGGGCCCTTCCCCCGCAGGAGTAAAAAATGAATATACATAATATATATAAATAAACATATTCCCATGGGGCCCATATGCTCGTGGGCCCCCGGGCAAATGCCCAACGGGCCTATGCGTTAAGACGGCCCTGCTGACAGCATCAGCGCAGTTAAATTTAAACATGTAACTAGAAAGTTGAGCAAATATGTTGTTTTTAAGCTAACTGCGGATGGCAAAGTCGAAGATGGTGAAAACATTTTCTGTGTCCACTGCCATAAACAATTCTCTTTTAAAGGATCAAATACATCGCTGACGTACCACCTTCAGCACAAATCAAGTATCAACACATTGTCATGCAATTTAGTTCAAAATATTCTTAATTTTCAATTTCCGTGAGAAATGTTCAGTTTAATGACGTCATAAATTTCTATTTTTGGTTTTAATCGAAATTATCGATTAATTAATCGATAATTTTTCAAAAGTTAACGATTAAATTTAAATTAATCGATAACAGCCCTACTCAAAAGCTAAGAAACTGATTCAAGATGCTGGAATCGATATTGTGAATGAACATAATCGAAGTCATGGTTGGTGAATTATTGAACATTTAACAGTCTGAAGAAACATTCAAAGCCCATCGATTTGAATTCATACTCGTCAACTGAAGAATGACTATATTGAACTAGGCTATGCTATAAGCCGACTACAAATTTGACATTAAACCTGTGAAGGGAAAAGACAATGTAGTGCAGACATATTAAGTAGAATGACAATAAATACAGGCATTCTGTGAATTCCTAAGTGACAAAAACAAGGACTTTATTAATATTAGTCTGTGAATTCCTCAATGATAAAACCAGAGACTGTATTAAAAAGACATTCTGTGAATTACTAAATAATAAAATAAGAGACTATATTAATATTAGTCTGTGAATTTCTAAAGGATACAAACAGAGACTGTAATTATATTAATATTTTTATTTGTTGAACAATGGACAAGGAACAGTGTTTGAATTCCATTGGATTATTAGTTGATTTTAATAATAGTGAGTGTTTAAATATTTTAGTTACAAAAAAAGTACAGATGTGTTAAAATTTTCAGTTTCAATTTTTTCAGCACAAGTAGATGGCTGCAGTCCTACAGATTTTTCCTCATTATTTTTTATGTTTAGAATGTTGCAGTCCTACAGATTTTTCTCATTATTTTTTATGTTTAGACTGTTGCAGTCCTACAGATTTTTTCTTATTGATTCTATATCCAGAAGTTGTATGTAAGAAAATGTATGTTCATTGATGATAAATATTTGAATATAGATATAGATTGATTTGACTTTATGAAGACCAAAAATGTTGTATTTCATAAACATTTTTTTTGAAGGATGGGGGTGAATGTCACATGTGATTAACATAATTTTGTGACGCAAGGTCACGTGTATAAGAAACGCGGGAAGAAAGGAGCATTTCTATTGGTTGAAAGTGTTGGGCGAGGAGTTGTCTGTGGAGTTCCGTAGTGAACGGACCGAATGTGTGTGTGCCTCAAGATTTCCATATTGTATAACCTCAAATGATAATTATGTGTACAAAATATATATTAAAGTTGTTTTGGATAAACATACTCTTCAGGGAATTATTGTGCACAAGATTATGTACTGTGAGAACGCCTACATAAAAAGAGTTATAAAATATAACAGTTACAGTGTGGCGGTTGGTTCTGCACGCTCCCCTGGTCAGTGTGTGCGATGAAGCGTTCAGCTTGGTATTTCTGCCCTACACACAGCTCCGTCAGTGCTGACGTGTGTAATTGGTTCTGCAGGTTCCCTCTAGCTGAATCGTGCGATTCTTTGGGCTCGGTAGGCTGCTTCAACTATGGTTCCAGGTGACTTCGGTGATCACGGAAGTGTGAATGACTTGCTTCTGTACGTGTAGTGTGTCAACACGTACAGGCTTCGACATACGCAGTGTGCGATTGTCGGCGTCAGTTTTACGTTAGACGTAATATATGAGTTGTCCTCCTCAGGTTCCTGTCGATATGTGCAGGGATGAAGTAGGGTGTCAGATCCAAGTCGTTTGGAACAGCGTTGGGTCCAGCTCTTGGTCCTGAGTATTAACGACACTTCTGTCCCGGTACTGGCGGGTGCCCAGAAGCCAGAATGGATTCTGGTCAGCAAGAATAATGTCAGCCCTTCCACTACAAGGATGGATGCAGATATAGTTGTATGAAATATTGTCACACGGGCACTACAATCTGCTGACGTCTTGGGCGGAAAAAATAGTGATTTCTGAGTTGCCTTGGCCTTTATACCAAATGGGTAATATATTCACCCCTTTTCTGATTGGCTTGTAATTGTCGTAGCGCGGTCATGCAACCGTGACATGTCACATGATCCCGGTGCATACCTAACCAAGTCAGATCGTCGCATTGTTGAAGGTTTCGGGTCAGACAATAGTGAGATCCCCTTTGTTCTACCCAGTTCCCGTGCACAGATGACTTTATCTCCATAAATTTCGTCACAATGTTTAAGATCTGGAATCTTTTTACGCATACGAGCTACCATATCTACTGGAGTATTTTATGCTGCTGCCGTAATTATATTCGATGATTCCTGCTCGATTGAGATTGAATGTGTTGCATGATATACCTGCCAAATTTGATAAAACCCAAAATAGTAAGCAATATGTTGTTTTTTTCGATCACTATTAAATAATTTTAACATATATAGTGACTAAAAGTGTTTAAAATAAAACGCTTTCATACAGCGTTTGTAAATAGCTTGCGATAAGCTTTTGATATCTATATGAGAGCTTAACTCAAATTGCTGGAATAATAATAATAATAATAATAAATTGATTATTTATATAGCGTTGTATCCCAGTAAGGAACTGGGCTCACAGCGCTTTACATGAAAGAAATAACATACTTATAAGTATTAAATTAACATTCATATCACAACAAACACACACAATTACAATACATTATACATAAGCTACGTTAATCATTTACAAGAAATGTTGTTTCATCAATTTTAAAAATAAATTTTGAAAAGATGTGTCTTAAGTGCAGTCTTGAAGGACTTGGTTGTTTGAATACCACGTATGTGTAATGGTAGAGAATTCCATTGTTTGGCTGCACAAAAAGAGAACGACCTTTCACCAAACGTTTTGGTGCGTGTCGTAGGAACAGAGAGAACGCGTGTGTCTGCAGAAGATCTTAGCTTGCGAGTGGGTGAGTAGACC
The DNA here is from genome assembly GCA_944989445.1 of Ampullaceana balthica. Taxonomy (NCBI): domain Eukaryota; kingdom Metazoa; phylum Mollusca; class Gastropoda; family Lymnaeidae; genus Ampullaceana; species Ampullaceana balthica. Next base: position 2,977 of record CALYLW010001713.1, on the reverse strand, counting down.
GACAAAAGTTCAGTAAGATACGATGGGCTTGAGTCCGAAAAGAAATTGTGACAGAGAACGGCCAGTTTGTAATCAATACGGGCTTGTATAGGCAGCCAATGAAGTGAGCGAAGAAGTGGAGTAACATGGTCATGTTTTTTTGCATTGAGCACCAGTCTGGCAGCTGAATTTTGAACTTTCTGTAGTCTTTCAATGCATTGTTTTGGCACACCTGACAGAAGAGAATTGCAGTAATCCATACGAGCCAGTACAAGAGCACAGACTAGTGTTTTTGTGGCACTAACTGTTAAGTAATGACGGATTGAGCTGATCTGACGAATGGCAGTGTAGGCAGAGCGACAGATGTGATTGATGAAGTTGTTAATAGACATGTTGTCAGAAATAATGTAGCCAAGATTCCTAGTCGATGTTGTGAACAGAATATCCGAACTGGCTACGTGAATTGACTTCGGAAGAGACAAAGTACTGCGTGATTTATTGTTGCAAAATAGAAGTGCTTCAGTCTTGTCATCATTCAGCTTGAGTTTGCTTAACGTCATCCAAGACTTCACTTCACCAATGCACTCCTGCAACAATTGGACACCGGAGTCCATATTAGAGGGATCAGTGTGAATATATAGTTGAGTATCATCTGCAAATGATTGGCTTTTAACTGAATGCTTTTCAAGCAGTAGAAGTAGCGGTCTTGTATACAGTACAAAAAGTACCGGACCCAAAACAGAACCCTGAGGCACACCATAAAGCAAGTCAGCTTTGTGAGAGATACAACCATCTACTGATACTACCTGTGATCTGTTAGATAAGTATGATTGAAACCAAGCCAGAACTGAGCCAGAAATTCCAAAATAACTTTGCAGGGTTTTCAGCAGTATTTGATGGTCAACAGTGTCAAAGGCTGCACTAAGATCTAAGAGGACCAATATAGAAATTTTCCCACTGTCCAGTGCGAGCAGGAGGTCATTTGTTACCTTCAACAGAGTGGTCTCTGTGCTGTGAGAAGGTCTGTAGGCCGACTGATTAGGACTTAATAGAGTGTGGTCATTTAGATAAGAAAAAAGTTGTTTTAAGACTAGTTTTTCAATGACTTTCGACAAAAATGAAATATTAGACACAGGTCGATAGTTGTTTAAATTGTTTTGGTCTAACCCTTTTTTTTTCAGCAAGGGTTTTATAATAGCAGATTTACATAATGAAGGAAAGGTGCCAGATTTTAGACTTTCATTAACTATATTAGTTACTGTTGGGAGTAAGAGATCTAATGACTCAACCAATAGTGGAGTGGGGATGGGATCAAGAGGGCAGGACGTTGGCCTAGATTTTAGAATAACACTTTTGACCTCATTTTCCGTAACAGTCTGAAACATGTCAAAGCCTGACCTCACAGCAATAGAAGGAGATACATCATGTGGTGGCAACAACGTTCTGTCAAGTTCATCACGAATTTTAGCAATTTTGTTGATAAAAAAGTTACAAAATATATCTGGTTGCTGATGCAGGGGATACACAGAGGGAAGGACCATAGCGTTACCACTCCCTCTGAGGTTATTGCATACCTTAAATAGCTGCCTACTAGTACTACTTGTGATTATTTTATTATTAAAATATGATGTTTTTGCTTGATGTACAATATTAGTAACACATCGCTTGGCAGCGGAATAAATTTGCTTATTGACGACAAGTCTCGACTTCAACCAAGTCTTTTCTGCTATACGTCGAGCTTTCTTGGCGCGTCGAAGTTCTTCCCTTATTGTTGAATACCACGGAGATGATCGTGTTGACTTGACATTGTGGCGGGTGACAGGGGCATGTAAGTCCAGCACAGATAGTAGTGTACTATTCAGTTTATCCAAAGTGGGGCACAGGTCAGGGGACACGGCCACACTTAGATCTTGCCGGAAGGCGTCGCGATTCATGGCACGTAGATTGCGAAGGTCCTTGAATTTTGTGGGAGGAGGGGGGGCAATCACCCTAAGTTCACAAATAACACAAAAATGATCCGAGGACAGCTCTTCTGTTACGATTGCGGATTTGACAATACCTTAATGTATTCTTTGAAACCCAAATATATTTATGTTTTATAAAATCAAAATATTTTTTACACTTGGCATTTGTAAATTTTAATTTGATGCGTTAAAAACTTTGATTTTTTCCAGTAGATATATAATAAAATGTTATTAGCTGTTAGCGCGAATATTTATACGATTAAAGTGTGGGCAAATCTTTAAACTTTACAATAAATAATATTGGAATTCGTTTTAAGAACGAATCAATTTTAAAATTCAGATTCAGAGTTTGGTGTAGTAGTGTTAAAACGGCCGTACTTTTACGATCTGATAATAAGGTTTTCAAAGTGTGTCCTAAAGCAAACTATGACAACGCCACCTAGGCGTTATTGGTGCATGTTGTGCATTGTTTTTTGTTGTTTTTTTTTGTTGCACAAATATTCTATTGAATGTGAGTTTTATTTTCAGATATGCGATAGTTGTGGTTTTAAATGTATTCTAGGAAAAGAAATCATAACAGAAAAGTAAGTAGACATCAGATTTTTAAAAGTGTTTAGAGAGATATTATAGATTACTATCCTAATATTTTAATGAAAATATCGACCAACCTTAAACAAAAGAGATCAATTATGTTTACCTTGTAGAGCAGCTTCATCATCTGATGCTTCTGTACTAGACATGGCTGGGACCTGGGAGAGAGATAATCTCATGTTACGATATGATCTCATACCACTCACTATCCGACTGGTGGAGTATGTTGCCAGTGTACTAGCTGTAACTAACAACTATCTTTAAATATAAGATTAGTAACAAATTTCTTTAGTCATTACAATTATTCAAATGTTGTTTTCAGTTTATGCCCCAAGTGCAACACCAAACTAATTGAAAACGAAGTCAAAATGCTGCGATATGTCTTAAACCCCGCTTCTCTCGTAGTGTTCAAATTTGTAAGTATACAACGTCATTTGTTTTTT